>LCWF01000184.1:0-51392 GCA_001006345.1 Phaeomoniella chlamydospora | reverse complement strand
TAGGTAAAGGATAGGTAATAGGTAGATAATAGGGCCTATCAATAGGTAAAGGATAGGCAATAGGTATGTCAAAACAGCTGAAAAGAATCGATGTAAAATGGGTGTAATGGCTTGGGTGGGGCAAGTGGGGCAATGGTGCATAATTCAGCCTGTAACCATAGTATATGAATTGATTGTTTGGATACAATGGGGTCCTCGTTAGTACAATATAATAGAATATCTGATAATCAGTCTTGGTAAAAAGTGGATGGGGTGCTGGTTTGATCGAAGAGGCTCGGCTGCTATTTTCAGAACACGACTCAAGGATCTACAATTCTTTCCCATCCATCCAGCAACTGCATTTTGTACCCAATCGACCATGTCATAATATTCCGTATCGGCTCTACTATGTAATTAGGTAACCCCACGTTACACTTGCATGGGTTCTTACTACTCTCAGAGTAATGCTTTCAACGGCCATAGACTGCGCAGAAACCATCCCTCCTTTCGACTTGGCCTCGTCTAGAATTGTCAGATCTTTACCCTTCAAAGCAGCTTCGCCTCTCATGAATGTTACGCTGCCATAGAGAACGGGCGCGTTAGCTCTTATGGTCTATCATAGGTCTGCTCTGGTAGTTACTGAGGTAATTTGCATCGTTGGTAATGTTCGGCTTCCTCGTATTCTTCGCGACTTCCGAGACAAACTGCGTCACTTCCATTTCTTTACAATTTCAGCTTGCCATTGCCTTTAGGGAGGAGAGGACTCTTCCAAATGGTACTTGCCTGCCATGTGAATCTTCATCGATTATAAGTAGCTTCTTCTGTCTCTCCTTTCTTCCCCGTTCATCATCAAACAAGTTCTACATTCAAATCCCAGGGTCCTCAGTCCAGAAACAAATTCACTCCTTCACAGACTTCATTCAGTCCCTCGTTGGTTAACGAACTGTATCAAAATCAAAATGTATATTGCCTCTGCAGTCTTCGCAGTCTTGCCATTGTTGGCTGCTGCAATTCCCACACCCAGCTCAACGAAGTCCTCCAACACTGCCTACACCACCGCCACGGCATCTGCCACTCCCTTCACCGTCATGGCTCTTCGCAGCGCATCTCCAATCCATTTCTTGCAAATGAACGCCGCAAACACTTCGTTCTGGTTGGGTGGTGCTACGAGGTCTTACTGCCCTATCGACGCATCGCAATGTCCTCCAGGCAATGTAACAGTCTTTGACGGACCAAACGCCTTGGTGAGTTATCATGTGTGCAATCCTTTGTGGCGCAACTATGACTGACATCGTTGAAGAGTATTGAAGTCCCAGGAGGCCAGCAAATTTATGTCGCTCCTTCAGGTGCTCTAGGCTTCACTCAAGCTCATACGGCCAACATGCCAGCTGGTTCCGTCATCAGCCCCATCACCTATACTCCACAGACTGGCACAGCGTACAACGGTGTTATTAGTACAAGCGCGTTCGGAGCGACCGGTTTCATGGCATGTCCTACGACAACCAACAACTGGCAAGTTTATGCTGCCATCAGCAATGCGACCGTCCCGACCGGTAATCTAGCTGACTGCTTGGGATTCGATGCTGTCACCGTCGACTGGACCGGTGCAAACCCTGAAGCATGGCAATACGTCTAGACGGTGTCGGGTCTGATGACGAGGGTGGTCGGCAATCAACTATGGAAGTTTGTCGGCAAGGCCGATGTTGTTGAATCAAAATGCACAATTACGGGGTTGGATTATCAAAGCATTTTCATGGAGTATGGCTTGAAACGATCTGAAAACAGGACCAATCGGCTGTTATGATGTTTCTTTCTGGATGTGTACAGAGTACGCTTTTATTTTGTCATCAGATTTATACCTTAACACATCACGATTAATATGTTGAACTCCTATAACAATATCTCTGTTTCTTCGTCTGCATCGCTCTTCAATAACGCTCTAATATAAGAGATGGGCCACATATCGTCTAGACAACAAGAGTCGACGATGTTGTCCCGTATATGACAAATATAATATCCTCTGATCCTAGACATCGCTGCTCTACAACCAATCAACGTCGGCAATAATGTCTCCTTTCTATTGGTTGATCCAAATCCGAATCGCCCCGGCAGTCTTTTCAGCGAACCAAGTGGAGCGGAAATTATCGGAGAACGGAGACCAGCACAGAGAGAAAACGCGGACCCTTCCGACAGAGCGACCTCGGCATTGAAGTGGGGTGTATGGTACTACTCTGTACTGGAAAGCAGTGATAAGATGACGATTTGTGAAGAAATGAGTCGCTCGTACGGAAAGAAGTCCCAGTATTAGTGTTGGGTCATTCTGGGGATACTGGTGAGAGCGGGAAGAATATATATCAGTATTGAGTCCGCATAAACGTTGAAGCGAATGCTCAGTAAGTGAAGATTACTCGGACCAGATGTGAAAGGATCGAGTGGAAGTGACGTCGATGATGATCATTCTCTCGGTAGATTCACATGTTATACTATGTACTATGGTATAGTAAAATAATGATGGCACCAACCTGCACAGTATCGAAACCAAGAAGACTCTTCTGATTGGCTCATTTGGGTGCCATACCCCAGACCGCGACCTCAAAATGCAGTTATGAACGAGGAGAGACCTGGTATTGGCTCTGTAAATTTCAACGTATTTTTACCCCACAGTTTACTTTGCTCGGAGCCTGGCCCAGTTCATCAATCCCATAAAGATGTAAATTTCGTAAGACGATTACTGAAGCATGTGCCCCCCCTCTCTTTCTACTGTTCTCAATCGATACTCTTAGCCGAACCTCTGGGGCATCAGCTAATCGAAAGCTCCCGGCCACAAGGAATCTTACTTCATTGATCGGTGTCCATACGTTGGTACTGATCCTACAGAGTATACAGAAAATCCTGGATCCACTGGTTCCTTTCTTCCCCCAGTGGCATGTGAGTTTAAAAGAGAGTCGATTACCCTGCTTTGACCTTACGTATAGAAGTGCCGCGGCTATCCGTTCACCATTGAGGACTCAGTCTGCTTGTTAAATTAATTTTGCAGGCATTTCATACATATCGGATCGTGCGAGCTTGTCAATAGCTCCCCTCCATTTTCTGACGTAGTCTAACATTTATTATACGGCTACTCTTCCTCCCTCAACAACCCCTCCCAACTCTCCGACCAAAAGATCCGACTCGAAGAAACGCAGAATTGTACGATATCGTCGCAACCATGGCACAGATCGACGCCATCTTGACAGATGTTGCCATCCTGGGCAATGTCCCAGAACCAGCAAAGAAAATCCTCACCAAGGAAGCGACCGCCTTTCTAGCTCTTTTGCACCGCTCCTTCAATGGTACTCGAAAGGCATTGCTTCAGCGCCGTGCAATTCGACAAGCCGAACTCGACAAAGGTGTCCTACCAGACTTTTTACCCGAGACCAAACATATCCGAGAAAATGATATCTGGAAGGGCGCTCCTCCCGCTCCTGGTCTCATTGACCGCAGAGTGGAGATCACCGGACCAACGGATCGCAAGATGGTCGTGAATGCATTGAACTCCAATGTTTGGACATACATGGCTGATTTTGAAGGTATGATCTCGCAGTCAACTGATGACGAAGGTTGCTAATGTTGGTCTAGACTCAAGCGCACCAACATGGGAGAACATGATCAATGGGCAAGTCAATCTTTACGATGCTATCCGAAAGCAAGTCGACTTCAAGCAAGGAGAAAAGGAATACAAGTTACGAACAGATCGGGTGCTCCCTACATTGATCGCCCGTGCTAGAGGTTGGCATATGGAAGAGAAGCATATGACTGTTGATGGAGAACCAATCTCTGCCAGTCTGTTCGATTTCGGTTTATATTTCTTTCACAATGCCTTCGAGCTTGTCAAGAGAGGTACAGGTCCATACTTCTACCTACCAAAGATGGAGTCGCATTTAGAAGCACGTCTTTGGAATGATGCGTTCAATCTCGCACAAGACTATATTGGCATGCCCCGAGGAACGATTCGAGGTACCGTTTTGATTGAGACCATCACTGCCGCGTTCGAAATGGATGAAATTATCTACGAGTTGAGAGATCACAGTTCAGGTCTTAACTGCGGAAGATGGGATTACATCTTCTCCGTCATTAAGAAATTCCGAAATAACCCCAACTTCGTGCTTCCAGATCGATCCGCTGTTACCATGACTGTTCCATTCATGGATGCCTATGTCCGACTCCTCATCAAGACTTGTCATAGACGAGGTGTTCACGCTATGGGTGGCATGGCCGCACAGATTCCAATCAAGGACAATCCAAAGGCAAATGAAGTGGCCATGAACGGTGTCAGACAAGACAAGCTCCGTGAGGCTCGTGCTGGCCACGATGGAACCTGGGTTGCTCATCCAGCACTCGCTGCGATCGCTTCTGAAGTCTTCAACAAGCACATGCCAACACCCAATCAAATCTTTAACCGCCGAGAGGAGGTGAATGTCACTGCCAATGACTTGCTCAACATGAACATGCCTGGTACTATTACCGAAGAAGGCATCCGTAAAAACCTGAATATCGGTCTAGGCTATATGGAAGGTTGGCTTCGTGGTGTGGGTTGCGTTCCCATCAATTATCTTATGGAAGATGCCGCCACCGCCGAAGTGTCTCGAAGTCAATTGTGGCAATGGTGTAAACATGGTGTTAGCACCGCCGATGGTAAGAAGGTGGACAAGAGTTATGCATTGAAATTGCTGAAGGAACAAGCCGACGAGCTGGCCAGCAAAGGACCAAAGGGCAACAAATTCCACCTGGCAGCACAGTATTTTGCGGGTCAAGTAACGGGAGAGGATTACTCGGACTTTTTGACAACGTAAGTTCTCCCTAGACATACAGATCTTGGTCGATTGGATACTGACTTCACTACCAGTCTATTGTACAATGAGATCACATCCGTTGGACCCGCTGCCAAATTGTAAAAGTTGGAAAAATGGTATTGATGTCGATTTATTGTGGTCGATGAAAGCGGCTGTCTAAATCTTTGTCCTGATTCAATGAGGCGATGCACATAAGAATTCGTTTTGATAGTGATTGAATGATGACTCGAAGCTATTTTCATCATATTCTTCTCGTGATCGATAGGTTGAGATGGCTAGCGCTGCACACCTAACTTGGGTTCATGGAAACTCTGTAATGCCTTGCTGTCTGGATTATTCAAAGGACAATCGATGCCCAAATATTGCAGTTACTCAGACATCAACATTTCTGCAATAAGGCTCGAAACACCAATCGAATACAATTCCATGACCTGCAGATATATATCGTAACATGATCTCGGGCTAGGCATTGCCTACGCGATGCGAGAGTGGCCCCGATTCTCCGCTTTCAGGTACAGATTATAGTTGGGGTCCGCTATTCCGCGACCCTGCAAGTATCCCAGTATCGGGCTCTTGGACGATAATGACTTGTGTTACCTTGTCTTCTTTTCCATCTTCTCTGTCGCTCTTTTCGCTTCTGGATTTGCACTCGCTGATATTTTGACATGCTTCATTGCCTGTCATTGCCAAATCTTTCGCTCTGATGTTCTAGCTCCATAATTGATTGAGGCTTGGAGATCTGAAAAAAAGTAAATAGACATGGCGCCCAAAAAAGGAGAAATCGATGATGCAGAACAGAACTTGATACACAAAGACAACGATGTCAATCTATCGTTTCGATCTTCATTATCCTCAAACTACTTGGCTGAGTTTGCTGACAGTGATGAAGATGAAGTGGATGGACTGGACAGAGTTCCAAAAGTCAGAAGGACAGACGGGAGAGATGGGTCTAGAGGAGAGTATGAGGCATTGGGGATCGCTGGAGAAGGTATCAAAGAACACCATTCGAGACGATGGGCATCAGTATTCCAATTTTCGAAAAGAAAATGTTGTCTAGCCATAATGGCGGGTTTGATTGCTATCATCGCGATTGCTGGTGGTGGTGGGTTTTGGGTCTATAAGAAAGCACCGTCGTACGGAGAATCACCGCCTTGGTACCCTTCACCACTTGGGGGAGCATCGGAAGCTTGGGAAAAGAGTTTTGAAAAGGCAAAGATCATGGTTGAAAAGATGACTTTGCCGGAGAAAGTCAATATTACGACCGGCGTGGGATGGTCTATGGATCTGTGTGTAGGTAATACTGGACCTGCAACTCAAGTCGGCTTCCCTGCTTTATGCCTCCAAGACGGTCCTTTAGGTATTCGATTCGCCGACAAGATTACTTCTTTTCCCGCTGGAATTACCACTGGCGCAACCTGGAATCGCACTCTGATTAGGGAACGAGGCGCAGCTCATGCAAGAGAAGCACGGTTAAAGGGTGTTCATGTCTTGCTTGGACCAGCAATGGGTCCCTTGGGCAGGCAGCCAGCGGGAGGTCGGGTCTGGGAAGGATTTGGATCTGATCCCGTACTCCAGGGAATCGCTGCAGCGGAGACGATCGAAGGCATTCAAGCAGAAGGTATCATGGCTACAGCGAAGCATTATGTTGGGAATGAACAAGAACATTTCCGGCAATCTTTCGAATGGGGTTTGCCAAATGCTCTCTCCGCAAACATCGACGATCGGACCTTGCACGAAGTATACGCATGGCCTTTTGCGGACAGCGTGCGCGCAGGTGTTGCATCTGTGATGTGCAGCTATCAAATGGTTAACAATTCATATACTTGTGGCAATAGCAAATTGTTGAACGGCATTCTCAAGGACGAGCTTGGCTTTCAAGGATTTATTCAATCAGATTGGCTTGCGCAGAGAAGTGGTGTTGCCAGTGCCCTGGCTGGACTCGATATGTCGATGCCTGGAGATGGTCTTCGTTGGGCAAATGGGGAGTCTCTTTGGGGTCCACATCTTAGCCTTGCTGCTTTGAATGGATCATTGCCAATGGAAAGATTGAATGATATGGTCACGAGAATCGTTGCTGCATGGTACCAACTCGGTCAAGACAAATGGGAAAACGATGGACCAAATTTCTCGTCTTGGACTAATGACGAAGAGGGATTACTTCATCCTGGCAGTGATAGTGAGGACAAAGGTGCTGTTAACAAGTTCATTGAGGCTCGAGATGGAAAGGAAGGTGGCCTCCCACACAACATTATTGCCCGACAAGTTGCCGCGGAGGGTACTGTTCTTGTGAAGAACGAGAACGGTATGCTACCACTTTCAAGAAAACCACCTTCGGACTCAAAGTTGAGAATTGGAATTTACGGTGAGGATGCTGGTCCTGCCGCTCCATGTGAAGATAGGGGATGCAACAAAGGCACACTAATCTCAGGATGGGGTTCTGGAGCTGTTGATCTCAGCAGACATGTTGATCCTTTGGCAGCATTGAAGGATGCTCTCAGTGACAGCAATTTCGAATTGACATCCGATATTACAAACGGCTTGTCTAAAGCTGGGCGAAAATCCCTCGAGGACCAAGACATTTGCATTGTATTTGCTAATGCTGATGCTGGAGAAGGGTTCAGATCTGTCGGATCTGTTCATGGTGATCGTAATGATCTCGATTTGCAAAAAGGAGGAGATGCTCTCATCCGCACTGTTGCGAAGGGATGTGGTAATGGAAACGGCAAAGTCATTGCTGTCATTCATGCTGTTGGTCCGGTCATTCTGGAGAACTTTATTGATGAACCTTCAGTCAAAGCAGTTCTCCTTGCCAACCTGCCAGGAGAAGAAAGCGGAAATGCGTTGGTAGATGTCATGTTTGGAGATATAGATGCAAGTGGCCGCCTTCCCTACACCGTGGGTAAGTCTCTCAAGGACTATGGTCCTGGAGCACAAATCATGTACTATCCGAATGGCGTTGTCCCACAAGCCACTTTCTCTGAAGGTCTCTATATCGACTACCGTTATTTTGACAAAGAGAATATCTCACCTAGATACGAATTTGGTTACGGTCTCTCTTACACCACATTCAGCTATTCGGATCTTAACATTACTACCCTGAAACCCAAGTCAGCACTCCCATCACCTCGACCAGACTCTATAATCTCACCACCTACTTACCCAACAGACCCCCCATCTCCCGAAGAAGCCTTAATCCCATCGTCCTTCCGCAAACCCCTCCAGAAGTACATCTACCCCTACATAACTTCCACCTCACTTGTCAAGAAAGGCCACTATCCGTATCCCGAAGGATTCGACACCCCGCAATCACTGTCCCCCGCAGGAGGCTCCCAAGGTGGCAATCCATCACTATACGATCAGCACATCCTCATCACCTTCAAAATCACCAACACCGGCTCCCGTCACGGATCCGATGTCCCCCAATTATACCTTTCCTTCCCCTCAAACGTAAAAGACACAAACGGTGATCAAATCGATTTCCCCATCAGAGTTCTCCGAGCATTCGACAAAATCGAATTAGACGCCGACGAATCGAAAACAGTGGAGATGAAGTTGACCAGAAGAGATTTGAGTTATTGGAGCGTTGTCAGGCAGAACTGGGTTATGCCTGGCGACGCGGAAGGGAGATTCCGGGTGATGATTGGGAGAAGTTCGAGAGATCAGGTGTTATCCGGTGAATGGTGAGATTATAATTAATTTCTCTTGGTTCCAGGTTCAGTCAGATGGGGAGCAAAGTATTGCAAATTGCAAATTGCAAACTACCATGTGTGTATTTGAAGTTTGGGAAATGAGGTGTTTTTGGAAAAGATGTTCTGGGTAAAATGGAAAGGGAAGAGAAACAAACAGACAGACAGACAATGGCACTATAAAAGCACGGATAAGTCGTTAACATCCATCCATCCATCCATTGTTGGCTGTTCGGACACACATATTTTAATTTACATTTCGGGATTTTGTATTTTGATATTATAGGTCAAATAGATAGGACAATCGATCTTTCAGTTTATAAATAATTTTTCATCAGGGAGATCTGAGATCATAGATGACTTATCAGATTCAAACTTTTTTGAATTCCATTCATATTTCTTTTCTTCACTAGCATCATATTCATCATAATATATCGACTAACTCCACCCCCCCCCAAAAAAAAACATCATACCTCTCTCACCTACCCACCCACCGGTGAATCATTTGGATTACCCTCTAACTTCCCCTCATCCTCTATATGAAATCCGCAAACGCTCTCCTCGGCCAAACCTTTTCATGTGCGCCCCTCCTCCCCTGATCACCGATTTTCCAGCTCCACCTCCTCTCCTTTTCCTCTTCGTTTCCTGTCCCATTCAACATCTTGACGACGTATTTTCCGATCGTAGGCAGGAACTTCCAACTGTGGAAACTGCCCCCCGTGGCGAAGTAGAGGTTTGTTAACAGCTTGGATGGGTGCGGACAGATCAGTTGGTCTTGGGTTCGGGTTAGGATGTCGTGGCAGATTCGCCATTCGAGGATAGGAGAGGTGGAAAGGAGGAGGGATGGGATTCGGCGTCGGATCAGGTCTTGGGATTCGAGTTTTAGGGGCTCCGGGACGAAGGATTGCGGGTGGGAGAGAGGTGGGACGGGCACGGATTCGCCTGTTTCAGGGTGGATCTCGGAATGCGTGAAGGTGTTGGCGTTGGTGAATTTTATGCATGAGTCTCGGCCTGAGGGCATGATTTCGCCTTGGTTGCCGTAGATGAAGACGGGGCTGGAGTCGTAGCGTTTGGTATCCGAGGGGGACAGGGGGATGCTGGTTGTTATACAGCCGGCGGGAAGGAGTTGGGTGGTTATTCTGTGTTCAGCGGGGAGCGAAAGTTGGTGTTCGAGGGGATGGAGGAGCCATGGGGCCCAGGCGCCGGTGCAGAGGAGAATGATCCGCGAGGTGTAGAGGTCGTTGCTGGTGGTGAGGACGCCGTGGAGGGTGGTCGAGGTAGTGGATTCGGTGGGGGTGGAGGGTATGAGGGATTTGACTTCACCTACTTTATACTGGATGCCGTTCGATACGGCAGCTTTCATCAGAGCTTCGGTCGCTGCACTTGCATCTGCTCTTCCGGCTTCCGGGTTGTAATAGGCCTGGCCGAAACCTGTCATATCCATGTCTTTGAACACGCCATCCCATTTGGAACGGATGTCGGAATGAGATATATCGGAACTAGGGTCAGGACGACCACTTCTTTTAAAGTTTGCTCGAGTTCTCGATGCGATGTCGCTGTCGGTTTCTGGAAGCATGACCCAGCCCGTTTGATGATAGAAGGGCTTTAGGGTTGAGGATTTTGCCCATTCGTCCATGGCTTCGTAGGCTAAATCCATGTAGAAGGGGTCGGAGTAATCGGCTCGGACAATTTTGTTTATGTCACTGGATGCTGCTTGTGGGGAGGGGAAAGGGGCTCGATCGAGCACGGTGATTGATGACGGCGAGGGATGGGTGAGGGAGAGGTGGTAAGCGGTCGATGTACCAAAGATACCGGCACCGACAATCAGGATGTCAGAGTGGTGGGTTTTGTTTTCTTGGAGTGAACCCATTGTCATTGAATGGGTGAATGACAGTATTAGCTGGATCTTGTGGTTACAGATTGAGGGGTTTGAAAGTTGAGGAACGGTGATACACGACGTATATAGAAGCAAGCAATGAACATGTCGATGATATTGGACTCTGAGACGATCAGGGCAGGGTAGATGTATATATATCAAGAGCTCGAATGGACTGGCAACGAGACATCCACAGACGGACAACTGCTATCTCTTCGCAGCGGAAACTAGATGATGATCAACGAGGTCGGTGGCATGGAGCAATGGATAACGGAGATAGACGAAGGGCCGAGACAGGTACAGTGTTTCTTACGTGCGGTGGAAGCAAGGACTTGGAAAGATTCGACAGGTATAATAATCCTTCTGCAATTTACTGACTGGCTGTCTTGATTCCCTTTGGATAATCCATGTCCAAGATCATGCGAGTATTGTTGCTGTGACTCTTCTTTGCTGTACGTATTGCCATACGACGGATGCCCGACATGTTTCTCTGATAAACCGCCCACTTGTACATGTACTGTACAACATACTGTATTTACAGAGACTAACCAATGGGAGGGGATGTTTATCGATACCAAGCGATGAAGGGATAACGAATCGATAAGCCATGGGCGGGTATGGTAATTATTTAAGTTAACCTTTTAAGGGGACTTAACTTACACATACTGTACTATGTAATAAAAATTTCCCTCTGCTCGGATGTTGCCCCCAGACCGTGAAGAAAAGAGAGGGAAGAAAAAGTCAAAAAAGAAAAAAAAGTTGTTCCTCTGTTGCCCCGCGGATCAATCCACCGCCCGCCCGCTGGACTGAATTTCAGCCCAAAGATTTTTTTTGATCCTCGCTCCTCTCGCGGTCCTTTTCGCTTATTCTCATCATTTATCATCTTCTTCTTTGCAAGAAGTTGGCTCCTCGATAGAGGTAGAGGGCCTAGGAATCGCATTGTTTGATTGTTATAGACTCTCCACTCTTCCAATTTTCTATTTGAATTTCCTTCCATAGATCTCATCTCCTTGGTTCGAGGTTGCTGAATTTTCCTGCGACGAATATACCGGGAAGACGGCCGACTCTTACTACCCTTCTAGAACGATTTCCTTCCTTTGAAGATACGAAAGACACGCTTCCACTAGAATGCCACATCAAACATCGCCAGAGCCGACGCCCAAAATGCCTACCGTGATCGCAAAATCTCCCAACCCTTCCGGTATTGCACCATCGCAGGAAGAGGTCTCGAGTTTACTCAGCACTATCTTTACCTCTGAGACAACCCAGCAGTCCATGGATGCCTCATATGCGCTTACCAACCTTCTCGTTCAATCGATTGGCGTCAAGGCGCTTTTGCAGTATAACCTGATCGCAGACATCAAAAAGGCCGCAACAGATAAGAAGAGCGGGTCCAAAAGAGAAAGCGCACAACTCATAATCGGGGCATTGTTCGAAGTTTTCCCACGTCTGCAACCGCTCAGCGAAGTTGTTTTCCTCGTCAAGGATGGCGGACTCTTAAACATTGCCCTAGACGCCCTTGCCGATAAGGGAAACGTTGTCAAAGAGTCTGCTCAGTACGCGATCGATGCCCTTTTCTCCAACTTGGGTGAAGAGGCGATGGTCGTCGGTCTACTCCCAGCTCTTCAACAATACCTTTCAAAACCGACCGGAAAATGGCAAGGAACCGTCGCTGCATTTGCGCTGTTGGGCAAGATGGCAGATAAGGCTCAAATGGGCACTGGCAGCAAAGATGAAGAGGAAGCAAAAGATATCCTGAGAGAGTCGATGGGCCATCATCTGAAGGAACTGATTCCGATCGTGGAAGGTGGAATGCATGATTTGAAGTCCGATGTTGCAAAACAAGCCATCAAAGCAATGAACTCGTTGAGCACACTCCTACAAAACGATGATGTCGCACCAAGAATCCCGCTTCTAATCGACACCATGAAAAACCCGTCAGCACAAACTCTTGCAAAGGCCATCTTGGCTCTTTCGCAAACAACCTTCGTTGCAATTGTCACCTCCCCTGTTCTAGCTCTCCTTACGCCACTTCTCGAACGGTCTTTGAATACACCATCTACTAGTCAAGAAGTCTTGCGCCAAACGGTTGTTGTCGTGGAGAACTTGACCAAACTTGTCCATGATCCAGTCGAAGCCCGAGTATTTTTGCCAAAACTCAAGCCAGGTGTACAAAAGGTCAAGGATGGTGCTTCTTTGCCAGAAGTTCGAGAGCTAGGAGCTAGGACAACAGAGGTCATCAACAAAGCAATGGGAGATGATGCCGATGGTGTCACCCAGAGTCAGATTGAACGAACTACCACTGAAGATGTTCTTAAAGTACTGGATGCAGAGATCAAGGCTCAAGGAGGACTCCAAAATGTAGACGCCTCGCTCGCCGCTGTTTCGAAGAAGTACATCGCAGACATGGTCCGGGAAGATGCCAACCTGCGGGCGATGGGAAGAATCCCAGCACGCGTGGCACCTTATCTTTCTTCCCTGCTTCCTTCGGAGGAGGCCCAAACCATCGCCGAGAACGTTCAAAAGCACTTTATCGCCGAAGACAACCGCAAATACGGCGAACCTGTCAAAGAAGACGACGGTGAGACGGAGATCGTTAACGCTGAATTCTCTCTTGCTTATGGCGGCATGTTGCTTTTGTCACACACTCGACTTCGCCTGCTCAAAGGTCACCGATATGGTCTTTGCGGAAGAAACGGTGCTGGTAAATCGACCCTCATGCGATCTATCGCAAATGGCAAGCTTGAAGGATTTCCTGATCAAAACACCCTCAAGACCTGCTTCGTTGAACACAACCAGGGTGAAGATGCCGAGATCACAATCCTCGAATTCGTTGCCAAGGATCCTTATATCGCAAAGAAAGGTACCGAACGTATCTCTGAGGTCTTGAGCGAATTCGGTTTTACTGATGGCCCAGATGGCCGACAAAACCACAAAGTCGGATCTCTATCTGGAGGTTGGAAAATGAAGTTGGCACTTGCCCGTGCTATGCTGTTGGATGCAGATGTTCTCCTTCTTGACGAACCTACCAACCATCTCGATGTTGCCAATGTCAAATGGTTGCAAGAATATCTCAAGAAACATACCGAGATCACGTCTTTGATTGTTTCTCACGACTCTGGATTCTTGGATGAAGTCTGTACCGATATCTACCATTACGAACAGAAGAAGCTGGTCTGTTACAAGGGTAACTTGGCAGCTTTCGTGAAGCAAAAGCCCGAGGGCAAAAGTTACTACATATTGTCTGCAAGCAACGTACAATTTAAATTTCCTGCTCCGGGTATTTTGAGTGGTGTCAAATCAAATACCAGATCCATCCTTCGAATGACCAATGTCACCTACACCTACCCAGGAGCTTCGAAGCCAAGCTTGATGGACACTTCAGTAGCACTATCACTCTCTTCCAGATTGGCTATCATTGGTGGAAACGGTGCTGGTAAATCTACCTTGATCAAGTTGTTGACTGGTGAAGTCATTCCTCAGACTGGAAAGGTTGAGAAGCATCCCAACCTCCGAATTGGTTACATCAAGCAGCACGCTTTGGAACACGTTGAAATGCATTTGGAGAAAACGCCTAATCAATATCTTCAATGGCGTTATGCTAATGGCGATGACCGTGAAGTCTTGATGAAGCAAACTCGTGTTCTCACTGATGAAGACAAGGCACAAATGGAGAAACCCGTTGACCTTGGTGATGGAAGAGGTCCTCGCCGAATTGAAAATCTCATGGGTCGACAAAAGTACAAGAAGACATTCCAATACGAAGTCAAGTGGGTTGGTCTTCTTCCAAAACACAATACCATGGTTTCTCGAGAAACACTTTTGGATTGGGGTTTCCAGAAACTTATCCAAGAATTTGATGATCATGAAGCCAGTAGAGAAGGCCTTGGTTATCGTATCTTGGAACCAAAGGTCATCTCCAAGCATTTCGAAGATGTCGGTCTTGACCCAGAAATTGCCAACCACAATCAAATCTCGGGGTTGAGTGGCGGTCAAAAAGTCAAGGTGGTGCTTGCGGGTGCCATGTGGAACAATCCTCATCTACTGGTCCTGGATGAGCCTACCAATTTCTTGGATCGTGACAGTCTGGGAGGGTTGGCTGTTGCTATCCGTGATTACAAGGGTGGTGTGGTCATGATTTCTCACAACGAAGAATTTGTCGGCGCTCTCTGCCCCGAACAAATTTTTGTCGAAAATGGACGAGCCACTCACAAAGGCCATGTTGCCCTCTCCCTGGACAGATTCGAAGACAGCCGACCTGGATCAAGCAATGTCAGCAGTGTCGTTTCGAGCGCTACTGCATCAGCTGTCAATTCTGGTGTGGAGGATAACAGCGATATGAAGTTCAAGGCCAAGAAGAAGAAGAAGTTGACACGTGCCCAGCTGAAGGATCGAGAAGTCCGAAGACGTCTCAGACATATCGAATGGCTCAACAGCCCCAAGGGTACTCCTCATCCTCCAGATACCGATGATGAGGCATAGATGAGACGGGAGGCTGTTTTTGCATGAGCGAGAAAGGCGTTCACAGGAGTCAAGATATAAGGGGTCAAAAGTGAGAATGCGTTAATGAGCAAGATAGAATGATTTCCATTAGATAGAGACGGACGGTGTCACCGCCTTGTTTGGTTTAGGTATTTTGCAAGTTCGTTGTTTTTTTTTTAGAGCAGTCACAGATTACGTTGTATATACTGCAGTGCATTTATAGACTAATTCAAGCTCGTATAGAGAAACGGAGTTTTGATATTGTGTTTCCTCTTACTCCGTATCTATTGTACGTGTTATGAAGACTACTTGATAGTACATGTGAGTTTTCGAGAGTTCTGACCAGTTACCGGCGGTGACGATGGTTCCGGTGGGGGCTCATTGGGGGGCAGCAGTGGGGGCACATTAGAAGACAAATACAATTAGGGCCAATAAGTTTTTACCCACCCCCCATTTCTAGGGCAAAACCCATCAACTTCAACAACCTATCTCTTAACTAAATAATATAATATCTATATTAAATTAAAATATATAAAAAAATAAATTTTTTTTATTTAAATCTATATTTAATATAATAAGAATAGATTATTAGAGAATTATATACGTTGAAAAATAAATTAAAATTTTTATATACTGATTTTCCTGCGGCCACACGCTAATTTTTAAGTATTATATTTTTATAGCTTAATATTTTTTTAAGAATAATGAGAAATTTAATAAAAATTAATGTATATATATTTTATTAAATTATCTTTTGAATTGGTTAAAATATAAGTTGTTGAAGTTGATGGGTTTTGCCCTAGAAATGGGGGGTGGGTAAAAACTTATTGGCCCTAATTGTAGGTGGGCTTGGTGGGACCAGAGCCCCCGCAAAATGATAAAAAGTCACTTTCCAATTGCCCAGCTTTTACCCCATAATGCCTAGCTGCCTAGGTACGGAGTAATGTACAGACAGTACTGTACCATAGTACTGTAGCCATCGACCGAAAAGCTCCCCCTCACCTAAATCAGCTTCACGTGTCTTTCTCTCTTCTTATCCTGTTCAATTGCTGGTGAAGGACAGAGTTCCTTGATTTTCTCTTTCATCTCCTCCACTCTCCTCTATTTTGAGCAATCAAATCGCTCAACTACAGCTGTGAACATTGCGCGCGCCAATTATGGCATCCTTGACTTGCAGAACATCTCACGCCGCAATTAACCGAGGTCTATTTCGAGCGCCGGCCGCCAGATACTCACCACTTTTTTCCCACATCTCTTCTACGATTCCACGACGACTACCACACGTTCGTCGTCCAGTTATGGCAGCTACATTCTCTTCTCAGCCACCGAGCTATGCCGGCGGTCATCCTCCAGGTCCTGCTGTGCAATATGATCCTGAGATTCGAGACATGGCATCCTACATCCACAATTACAAAGTCGACTCCCCATTAGCCTTTGAAACGGCTCGATTCGTTCTTCTAGATACTCTGGGATGTGGCTTGGAAGCACTGAAATTTGATCAGTGCAAGAACCTCCTCGGTCCCATTGTCGAAGGAACCACAGTACCAAATGGAACAAAGGTACCTGGTACGCCATACCAACTTGATCCCGCTACTGGCGCTTTCAACATTGGCGCAATGATCAGATGGTTGGATTTTAACGATACTTGGCTTGCTGCTGAATGGGGACATCCATCAGATAATCTAGGTGCTATTTTAGCCGTGTCCGACTGGATCGCACGTACCAATCGCAACTCGGACAAGAAGATCGTTGATGGGAAAATTCCAAAGATCAAGGATGTCCTGGAAGGAATGATCAAAGCTCACGAATTACAAGGCGTCATGGCCCTAGAAAATGCCTTCAACAAAGTCGGCCTCGATCATGTCGTTCTTGTCAAATTGGCTTCCGCGGCGGTGGTCAGCAAAATACTAGGAATGAACGAGACACAAACGCGTGATGTTA
The DNA here is from genome assembly GCA_001006345.1 of Phaeomoniella chlamydospora. NCBI lineage: Eukaryota > Fungi > Ascomycota > Eurotiomycetes > Phaeomoniellales > Phaeomoniellaceae > Phaeomoniella > Phaeomoniella chlamydospora. The sequence goes on along the minus strand of LCWF01000184.1, from coordinate 34,596 downwards.
TCTCCCATTGTTGGGTAGATGGTGCCGCGCTTCGAACATATCGTCACAGTCCTAACACAATGTCAAGAAAATCGTGGGCTGCTGGTGATGCGTGTCAAAAAGCCGTCAATATCTGTTTGAGAGTCTTGAAGGGTGAAAAGGGAATGGCAACTATTCTCTCTGCTCCTGTTTGGGGTTTCTATGATGTTATGTTCAAAGGTGAAAAGTTCAAATTCCAAAGAGATTACAGCAGCTATGTCATGGAAAATGTCTTGTTCAAGGTTTCTTATCCAGCAGAATTTCACTCCCAGACTGGTGTTGAAGCAGCAGCCAAAATCCACGAAGCTTTAAAGGCAAGAGGGAAGTCAGCTGCCGATATCAAGGAAATCACCAACCGAACTCATGAGGCATGCATTCGAATTATCGATAAACAATTCAAGCCACTAGACAATTTTGCCGACCGTGATCACTGCGTTCAATATATGATGGCTGTCATGTTAGTCTTTGGTCGTCTCGAAGCTGGAGACTATGCAGATGACTCTGAAGCTGCCAACTCGCCCCTTGTTGAAGATCTTCGTAAGAGAATCACTTGCGTCGAAGATACCAAATTCACCCAAGATTATCACGATTCCTCTCTCCGAACCATCCCCAACGCTTTGACTGTAACTCTCAACGATGGTGAAGTTTTGGAGGAAGTTGTTGTCGAAGCACCATTGGGTCACAAATTCCGTCGTCAAGAAGCTTACCCACACATTCTTGCCAAATACAAGAGACATATTGAACCACATTACGGAGCCCACAAAGTGAAGCAATTGGTCGATTTGGGTAATGATGAGAAGACGTTGATGGACATGGACGTCGATAAATATGTGGATCTCTACGTTAAAGATACCGTGATTTAAATCTAATGGACTTGAAATACTACAGACGCCATGAAATATCACCATCATCAATCACACACGTTTATAGAAAATCTATATTACATCATACGATAACTCAGTGTTTTCTTTGAAAAGACGTCTATACCGCAGCCTCGATAGATCACCTGATAGACCATAGTGTTCTCATGATTGACCAGAAATTATCAACGAGTATATCGAACTTCGATCCCTTTTCTCCAATCAGGCTTTCAAGCCAAATCATCCATTAAACTGGTACACTCCCCCTCTGTTTGTTTGATGGTTTGTTGGTTTCATCCATTATATTTCCCTTCCCCCCCCCTTTACAAATAGGTCTTCCTCTCTCCTCTTCGTAATGACTTATCAAACAACAATTTTCCAGTCCCCATTTTCAACCCTCAATCTCAGTTTAAATCCCATTCCCATAACTACAATTATATTTCACCCTTGAAACCAACCCATTTACCATCCCATCCCATCCCATTCCGTCTCCTTTCCTTAGTTTCTCTCCTCTTCACGACAACGCAAAGACACATCCCCCAGTTCCCAGGAAGAACCACAAGATCCCATCTCCAAAGAAACAACCTGCCATGTTCTTGGTGGTGGATGCTTTGCTGAGGCTTATGGATGATGTCGAGGAGGAGAAGGAGGAGGAGGGAGATGAAGATCTTGTAGAAGAAGTTGATGAAATGCTGGTGCTTGGGTCGACGAATTTGGTTGATGTTATCGTTGAGGGGGCAGAGGAGGAGGAGAAAGACGAGAAGGTGGTGGATTCTGCTGCTGCACTTGTAGCTGTGATTGAGGCGGATGTTGACGACGATGAAGAGTCGGCGGAGCCGGTGGCGGTAGGAGAGACGGCACTGCTACTGCTGCTGCTACTGCTATCACCATCATTCAGATCGATGAACATGGCTAATCCCGCTTTCGCGTCATCGAGACCATTATTTGAAATGAAATCCGAAACATTGAACGATCCTCCCTTTTCTGAAGAGAGATCTTGAATAGAGGAAGACGAAAAGAAGAGTGGTTGTTCGAAGAGAAGGAATGAGTATTGACGTTTTCCTGTTTCCGAAGAGAAAGTTCCTGGCTTCATGTAAGAGACGATAGGTGTAGTTGTGCTGTTTATCTTCGCATCGTCTGAGGAATGGAAATCGGTTTGGAGGTAATGAAGGATTGTAGATGAGCTTGTTGAAGTGGAATCGGACGAAGAGGATAGGTTCGTAGTGTCAACCATCATTATGAGATATTTGACGAGGCTGCTGATCAAAGAGGAGTCACCGAGAGTGAATGATGGGGCGGTAGATGCGTCGGATTGGGAAATTGTCGAGCCATCAGCAATGGTCTTGATTGATCCGCTGCCATCAAACTCGACAGTGAGAGCTTTGTTATCGGGTTCGAAAGCAGAGGAAAGTGAAGGGAGTACGGAACTTGAGAGGCCCGAATATGGGAAGAAATGGACTAGAGCAACGAGTAGAGTGGTATATTGCTGCATCTTGGACACGGTGTAGAGGATGATACAGGAACACAATCAGCTAATGGGCCCAAATGCGGAGGGAATGTCGGCCAGCGAACAGAGATAAGAGAAAAAGAACGGGTTTTATTTGAAGCCCAAGGTAGAAGTTTGACACCGGCATGAGAGAAACGGAACAAACAACGGTATGAAAATAACGAAGACGCGAGAAAACATGAAGAGATCACATCAACCTAACCCAATCCTTTATTGCCGAAGAACTCAGCCTCGTATCAAAGAACATATCGCAGAATGATCTGCCTTTGAGATCCTATTTGGGACGACGATATACCGTTGAAATCAACGGGTCGGTTTGACGTATCCAAAACGGGTAATTTCGAGGATTTTCATACCTTGAAGACGATCATTAAGAATACGGTCTGGGGAAACTGGGACCGTTGGCTGTTTCAGAGTAGTCAGAAAATTTGATCGAGAATAGCCCATTGTGACATATGGGATCCATGAGACTGGATGTACCATAATGTCCTTGAACTGGACAGTGAAATCGTTATGTTGAAAAGACGGCTGTGGCAGGTTGCTCCTCTGCTGATGGTTTAACGACTGCTGCCTGATGGATAAATTGCTTCAAATACAAGTTTATCGGTAGATCAACACCCAATCTGTGACGTTATCGTTGCTATAAGACCCTCGAAAGGTGTACCGATAAGAAACATCCATGGCCTTGACGTCGATGAATTCCAAGTAGATCTAGGGACTAATTAGCTCCTATGATATCAGAGCCCTGAGAATTAATCTAAACCAGTAATTGGTATATCTCTCTACATCTAGACCGCTTTTCCCCAATAGCATGATCTTTAGACATGAGATCTTGGTCGGAGTGAGCGCCGTTCATTTCTGAAACTTGATGGGACAGGTCTGCTAGTTATTTGAATCTTCCACGCCAGCAATCACCTATGATCCGATCTATCACATTGTCGGGATCGACTGTCGGAAACCTCCATTCTTTCAACCACATGACCGTATCAGGCCCACTCACATCACTGTAAAGCTCATGTCTTGGATGATATACCAAAAAATAAACCCTAACTCGAATTGATCCGTGACTGGACCTGCAACTCCATAGTCTCCCTCAGGTTCAGGATAGCATCGTCCCTTCACGTATGGCTCGTAGCCGACATCAAGATCGTCCCCGATCAAACAGGCATAGTCGAGGTCAACTAAATGAAGCTGGTCTTGGTGATCACAAATGATATTACCAAGGTTGATTTCCCGATGTGCATAGCCAACTTCCACTAAGCTTGCTGCAGCCTTAGTACGCTCTTACATCCATTTACACACGGGGCGTGGCATGTCGGGCTTGTTGTTCTATTCGCTCATAGAAGACCGTTTCAGAACGGCCAAAAAAAAAATTTCAGAGCATTAGAGGAAAGGTCGGATAAGATGTGGGCAGGCTTTTGGCCCAAGCTTTCAAAGACGGCTTGTTCATGTTGAAGGTGTCTACCACCTCTTCGAGTTGCCACTTTGGTTGCAATCTCGTCCTCAATTGAGATCAAAACAGACTACCCGCCCAGGCTGTAAATGGAAGAACCAGTGTAAGTATCAAGCAACCTTTTAATCAGAGGGTTCAGAACGTTCGCTTCAATAGGTGATGTCGAGTGGCGTGTCAGTTGAGATATCATTTCACAGAGGTCCTCGTAGGGAAGATTCATTCCCATGATGTCGGTTGCGACTTGATCGTCTTTGTGAACGAGGAGGGTAGATGCTCAGGACCAGCCGGGCTGCACAATTTGTTTGTCAATGTAATGGACGCAGTAGATTTTCTATCATATGATTTCTTGGACAGGGTATTTTCATGTTGGTGTTAGTAGACGCTTCTTTTCCTTGATTTTGCTTGAATGACTTATTGATATGTATGAAAACCTACCGGCGAAAAGGATAAACCACTTCGTCAGATCTGACACGATGGCCAAGTGCCTCGGGATTGTACTGCGATCGATCAATCATATCAATAACAATCGAAGGCTTGGTTGCTTTTCATGCAGGGGCTATTCTACCTGCGGCTGATGTGTCGGTAGAAGCCTGTGATAGCGGGTCTGGGGAAGACTTGCCTCCCAAAGCGGCGGCTAAGTCCTCCAGATTCGGCCGCAGATTTCCCTACATCTTGCATTGGGTCGTGACCTTCGGCAGACCAGTCTCACCAACGAGCAGGAAACGAAGCGTGATTTCCTTCAGAACATCCGCGGATACAACAGCATACAAAACTAAGATCAGTTCATGGAGGAGAATCCGTATACCTGAAAGACAAACCAAAATCGAATGAACTGTACTATGCGCGGTGCTAAAAGCTTCATGTGAACGCCAGTCATTACATCATGATATTCTCGAAACAGCGTTGAGTGCGTCAGGAACAATGCCTTATAATAGACATTCTAGATGATCTCATTCAATCGAATTATGTAACGTAGAAACAAAGAGGGAGGTATATAAGTATGTACTCATCTGGATGATCGCTTTTACTGGACTCATGTCAGCTGAAGGCACATATAGTTCCAAAGCTACAATTCTAAAATACATAACACCTCATAACTTCAAACTCTTATCACTCTAAATTCAAAATGCCATCTTCCAAAGGTGAACCAACCAATCCTGAATTGAGAGAGAAGATCAAGGAACAGGTGAAGAATGAAGAGAAGGGTACGTATCTCGACAGGTACTGAGTAATGGCCAACTTTGCTAATTGCTCTTCAGGAGGAGGTAAAGGTAGTTGGTCTGCATGGAAGGCAGGTGAACTAGCCCGTCGATACGAAGCCGAGGGTGGTGATTATAAGGACACTGGTGATAACAAGAACAAATCTCAGAAGGGTGCACCGGAGAAGAAATAGGTCATGGTCATGATTGGAACGCCTCAGTATTCGAGAATTTTGAATGAATTCTGCACTGGGATCGAACAGAGTCGATGATCAATGTCTGTCTGCACCATATAAGCAGATATATTAATCTAGTATAGGCGTCGAAAATGTTCCACGAATGTCCAAAATGTTATTGTACATCGATTATAACGTTGAACTTCCCATCAAAAATAGCATTGACAGCTGGTAGACGGGTACTATCCAGATGCTGATGATTACCATTTACGACGTATCTATGCCACCTTCTTGATATCGTTCTTAATTTCACCCTCCAGTTTCTTCATCGAGTCTTTCGCTTGAACCTCTAGGTCTTTGACAGCAGCCTCGGTGGATCCTGATTGACTTCGTTGCCATAAAAGGATTCTGGTAACTTGAACGACACCGACACAAGCCAAGGCAGCGTTCACTGCTGCGAGACTAAACGAAGCATTAGCATGTGTTTGAAAATAATTTCTGGACAAGCATGGATTAAGAAGCGCAAGGCATGTATGGGACATACAGAAGATTTTTTGGTCTGATGATGAAACACCATCTTGTCCAGATGGAACCGGTGGCTGTCAAAGCAGCATTCTGAGTCAAGGAGAGTTTCTCAGCAGGTCTGAAGAAGTCGCCAATGCCTGCAACGACCAGTGCCCATTTCATCACTGGTGCCCTATACCAAGGATAATTAGCGAAAGTTACCCTGCCCAATGCACTTAAATTGTAACGTACCAGAAATGAACGGTCTTAACACCAACTTCTGATGTCCATAATCTCTTGAAAATGCTTTCCTGGGGTTGCGCGGGCGAAGCAGTAGCATCGGTTGTCGCAAACCGTCTGCCGATAGCTTGTCTGTGTCTGAAAGGTGCGCGAACAGCTGCAGATCGCGCTGCTTGGCTATAAAATCGAAGTCCGACTCGTGAAGACATGCTGGAAATTCGTTGACCTGATTCCAAGGATTATGTTGGCAAATCCTATACTGATGTCTTGAAGAGCACGCAGTTGAATCTGGTGAGGATAATTGATAATAAGTGATGAGTCTTTTGGTCCTCCGCAATGTCCGATTCCTTGGCGCATTTACTTCGTTTCTGCGAGGCTAACTCCGTCAATTACTTCTCCAAATTCCTTCCTGCTTACCGTAGGAAGCGTCGTTAACGAAGTCGCATCGGCACGAAACTACGTCGTCGCACTCCAGCAGAGGATCTAGCGACAGCGGCCTATCTTCAATTACCTTTGCAGCGCATCAGCTCAGCTCGATCCGCTGCTCAGCATACACAAAATGTCGGGCAAATACGCCTTCGCGAAAGGAATTCGGGAACTTCGATTCCATTTTTGTCATACTTCTAATGCCAGCGACGCGATGAGGTAGGACAGTCGTTTCGGGTAGTCATGGATGACTGCTGATTATATTTGTGTTGCAGAACATTTCTCAAGCGCGCATATCCAACCATGAAGAAGAACAACCCATACATACCGATAATGATGCGAGAAGCCCAAGATGTCGAACCAAGGATATGGGCAAGATACGGTACGGAAGGCAGATGCTATGATGAAGATCACACTTCTAATATCGTTAACAGGATACGGAAAGGAGAAGTCGGAGCCATTGTCAGGTATATCAACTCACATGGATAGTCATATAGCAGAACAAGAACACTGACAAATCATAGGACTTACGGATAAAGAGATCGAGGAGAAAGTCACTACATTAGTCAAGTCGGAATTATAATGATGTTTTTGTATGGTATTTTGGCAAGACTAGATGATGTGGACTCCTTGAACATGCATTGTGCAGAATGAAAAGCTTGTACACCAGCCATTTTTTACTTGTCTCCATTACTCCACCGTTGCAATCTCGAAGTTGTTGAGGTCCTCAATTATGCCTCAACTGAACCGAATCTGAATTGCGCCCAACTGAAACAGGCCTCTGGTAATGTCCAGACTCTCTTTCCTACATCTGACCCAGCTGCTCCGACACCAATGTGAATAGGAAGGAGATGTTCGAAGGAAGGATGGGCTTGACGTGCATCAGGACGTTTGAGTAACTTGACCATGGCATCATCTCGCTTCTCTGGGTCTGTCTCGACCGCTTCTTTCAAAGCAGCATCGAATGAGATTGCATATGGCAGTGGTTGTCGACTGCCGAGGGCAAATCTCATATCACGGAGATTATGGACAGCCATACCGGAAACGATGATCACGATATTTTCATCTCGCAAAGGTTCCAAAGCCCTGCCAAGTTTGATGTGTTGAGATGGATCCTCTGTTCCGAAGAGGCTGACTTGGACAATTGGGACGTTCAATGGATTTCTTTCAGGGTCAAAGGCACATCTAAAAGCTGCGAACACTCCATGGTCCAGACCTCTCTTGACGCCTTTTGCTTCGATTCCTGCTTCTTTGAACATGCCAATCACTTTCTGGGCAAGTGCTGGCGATCCAACATTCGGATACTGTACACGATAATATTCGGCTGGGAAACCATAGTAATCATAAATCAATGGTTCCATTTCTGCCGTGTTGACTTCGACATGGTTCTTTCCCGCTTGCCAATGAGCTGAAAAGACAACAACTGCGGAAGGTTTGACGTTTGTCGTGATCTCCTTTCCTAGCGCTGCAAGCTTGCCATATGCTGGGTGCTCTGTCTCAAACATTACATTCGGCTACCTATCGTCAAAACGCGGTTCTTATAACGTCTAGATGACACTGGACTTACTCCACCATGACTGAAGAAATAGACTGGGGTCTTTGAGGTCGCCATTGTAGATATATTGTGATTAGAGAGAATACCTCTCAATCCAAAAGTTACTTTGAAAGCCACTTCGATAAAATGATGTTGTGGAACGAAAAACCAAGCGGATATCAAGCCGATTGACAATATTATCAATTGTCCTAGGGCTATCGGAATATTCAAATGCATAAAGGGAGGAGGTTAAGTGTTTTGAGTTACTGCTTGTTTTATTCTGCCATTCACATCGACTTTAATTTAACAAAAGCATTCGAAACGCCATTTGCATCCTGTAACCACCGAATATCCCTATACGGAATTATGGAATTTCCCGACGAAGTGCCGATTTTTGTAAGCAGCACGGAAAGAAACCGCCATTGGTGCTTTGAATGCTTTGTCAATCAATCGGCCGAGACACGTGATCTCCCTGTTATGCCACAGCCTTTCATCACCTTATTCTTGATCTAGGTTTCATAGCATCATCTTGGTCAAAGAAATTCTAGTAATGACGATGTAGGTGTCTGTTACTCTTGCTAAATTTGGTATTTTCTGACCGTAACTGCACTTGGAAGCTTTGACGCACGCTGAATCTAATTATAAACCCGAATAATCAATCGTGTTCAATGGATTATCTATACAAACGGGGGAGGACCCAAACCACATGATCGTCTACCTATACGACTCACAGAGCAAGATCTCCTTAGGTACCATGAGGTAGGTACTTCCTTTCTGCCCATCTTAAAGGAATATAGAGAATTATCGTCGCACCAAGAGCCAGTTCCCAACTAATATCAGTTCCGTACGGAGGATTACCAACTGCCAACGCAATAGGTCCAACCCACCAAGTCTGACTCATACAAAGAATTGCCAGAGTGGTTCCAATGGCGAAGGTGACCAACGCTGCAATGCCATATGGTAATTTGCTTGGATCATCCCAGGCAGTGAGATCATATTGATATCCCCGGCGCCAAACGAGGTGTTCCATGCAAAGAATTGCCAGGAATGGAGTCAGCCAATAGGCAATGACGTTGAGGAAATCTTCCATCGCTTCTTCCAAATGATCACGTCCGGCAATAGCTGCGGCCAGGAATGCTGCACCACCGAGAACGGACCACAAGAAGCGAGGAACTTTCAAAAGCTTGCTGCTGATGATTTGGATGTTGAGACCGAGGGAGTAGATATTCGCAATAACGACAGAAACGACCGAGAAGGCCAGAATCACTTGGATAAATTTCCCAAATCCGCGAACTCCACTACCATAACCTTCGAACACTTGTCCGGTAAGACCACCGAAGCCAGCCTTGTCATACGCTGCAGCAAAAGCTGGGTCGACATTCACTGTGAGCATCAAAGCTGCGCCTAAACATTCAATGAAGAATTGTGACAAGAAGAGGCCGAAAAATGTCCATGTAAAGACCTTCCACGGCTTTAGGGTTTCTCGCATATAGACACCATAATCCGCTGCAATCGTTGCCCATGAAATTTGGAATCCAATGATTGATGTACCAAATGAGAGGATACCTGATGTTTCTGAAGGGCCTGACCCCCACGGAATATTGTGAAAATGTTTACCACCAAAGCCTGCCAGAATGATCATACAGATGAGGATGACAATCCAGAAATATCTTTCGAATCTATGAACCCATTGATACCCGAAGAGACCAATAACCCATGCGCAGAGACCAATGATCAAAACGGCGACAGTCAATGGCAATTTGGTATTCCCAACATCATATAAAATGTCCGCACCGGCAATTGTATTGACCATCGCCCAACCAATTTGATTGGTGAGGTTGATGAAAGCAACGAGTTTTGCTGGCCACCAACCGAAGGAGTATCGTGGCATACACATTGTTCGAAGACCGGTCTTAGGTCCCAAAGTTGCGGCGAGGGCTGGAGGAATGGCTCCAATAATGTTGAAGAATAACAATGCCAGAAATGAGTCCCACCATCCAAGACCGAACAGTACAGGACCCAAAGTACCAAAGGCGAGAGTAGCAGTACCGATATTTACACTTGTGAAAAGAGTGAATAGATCTCGCGGATGTTGATCTGTTCGAAGAGCTTCGGGTATTCTTTCAATGCCCCCTTCTTCTGCCCCGATCTTTGCCACGAACATTCGTGTCTTCAATGCCCATCCTGTTGCTTTGGAAACTTGACCAAGGTCTTCTGCGTCGACGCCATATACTTCTTTGGAGAGAATGTCATGGGGATCAGATTGCGAGTATTTCTTTTCAGGACTTTCGACTAAAGCCATGGTATAAAACCAACGGGGTGTATGAAAGTCAAAACAGTACAATATCGTACGAACAAAACGAGAGAAAAGAAACGAAAATTCCTTCTGCCATTTCATCAGATATATCATTGATCTGCCTGCCTGTCTCATTCAATATCGACTTCCTCTTCTGGACAACGGAGAAAAGCGACTACTCCAGGTTCTGATATTCTCTTATCTGTGGCGTGTTACCATGCAGAAAAGCCTTCCACATCCTCACGATCAAAAAAGCAACAACATGAACTCTGATAACTACTCCATCGGTAATAGCCCGACAAATCAGATGTTGATGTTTGATCAAATCGTCCGCCGATCAAGGGTAGGTTATCTCTTCATCCAGCATCGTTGATCCATATATGTATGGGTTTGTTTGCCTTTCTCATTGACTGATAAGTAATCGCGACGGTTTGAAGTAATTATGTATCTTCTTTCGTCGGTGAACTAATAACATTTCCGATAGCTTGGTAAGCTTAGCTATGATGCTAATTAGCTCCTCGGTTGGGTGACTCTATGATTGCTCTGGCACACTTGATATCGCTGTCGATTTGGTTCTCTTCTCTATATGATAGACGTGTGGTCGACTTAGGTGCCTAAATCAATCGGCCTTTTTACTTTCTTCATTTGCCATTTGTTTAAAATAAAAAACAAAGGGAAAAATATTAATAAAAATGGTCTTCCATTGAGTGGTATAGTTGTCTTGTGCTCGATATCATAGGCTGCTTGTTCGAGGCTATTTTGATTCTGTGGTTTCGAATACTTCATACGCTCTCTTTCATACATCATATGGCTAGCTATGATACGGTTACAAATTCTCGGCAATTCATTTTATGTCTAGTTCTTCGACTCTTGGATATCAGATTACATCTTCTCCTTTTTCATGGTGCATATTTCGCATCATTCTTTCGAAAATCTTGACTTCTCATCCCCTGCCGTCCTGTCACTACTCTTCTACGATACGAATCCTAATCTCATCACCTTCTTCATCTTGAGTCACAACGATAAGGCCTTTTGTTGCCAGCGTCAAGATATGAAGGAATCCTTGAGCTGCGACATCCTTGCTGTGAGAATTCGGTGGGAGCAACTTGTCGAACGTTGTGCTGGTGTCCACTGAAATGTTTGCCTCTTCGTGTGAAGCTTCAATATCCGCAGCGACGAATGCGAGAAAGTTGTACGATTCGGTGTCAAGGGCTGCAACTACAGTTTGACTATCGGTAGGTTGACGCAAATATTCATCAGTAGCATCGTCGGGTGAACGAAGAGAAGAGTCGAGGTCATATTCATGTCCGGCTGATGACTGGTGGGTGGGGATATTCAATTGGCTTAATCTCCCGATTGATGCGCCTCTGCCACCGAGAGGACTCGAAGACATCATTCGTGAGCTACGACGGCCCAGAATCGGAAATGAACCAAGATCCATGCCACCGCGTCCAGCAGCAAGGCTTGATGAGGGTAGGCCACTACCGATGCGTCCGGAACCATATCGAGAAGCTGACACATTCCATGGAAGGGAAGATTGACGGCGATCTGGCAGTGAAGAAGGTGCCTCTCGTCCAACTTCCACGTCCTGTCATGTTTAGCAATAGTATGTGAAGCTAATTACCGCCTTACCTCGTCACCAAAAACCATGATTCCAGTATCGTCAAAAATGCCGTCCTCGTGTGTAGCTCTCGCCACTTCGCCTGTAATGCCCTCTAGGCTAATGCCCTCATCTTCAATTTGTCTTTCAACACTTCTCATTCGCTTTTGACGACTTTCCTCTTCCGATGATACAGATCTTGATAATGCTCGCTTTCTGCTAGGTGTTTGGAGTAAATCTGCAATTAATTCGAAGCCGGATAGCTGTGCCAAAGGACCTCGGATTTTATCGTGGCCGATTCCAGCGCCTATCCCTCCGATACCTTGACCAAACACAAAATATGCCCCGTTCTTCCTCGCGACGAAGACATCTCTATGCACTTGCCTGATACGAGATGCGTTTGCCATGTTCTCCCGATAGTCTTCATTCCAGGCTCTTAAGACATCATTGGTCAATTCCTGACGTAGGTCGAGTCGAATAGGCGCCGGTCCACGTTGCCTTCGTTGAGGGGCTTCAACGGTCGACGAAGTTTCATGCTCCGATTCCGCTGATGGAACTCCGGCCTGTGGCGCTTCTGTGGTTTGATGTGACATCGCAAGCAAGGGATAATCCTCTCCCAATAGCAATATGTCTTCATCAACATCCATGGGCTACCATCATCTCAGCTTAACGTCCCTAAGGTGAGAACAAAGACATTACCTCAATATCTTGTGCAGTAGTTTCCCCTTGGCTCTTGTCTAGCACTTGACCACTAGGCTGTGCAATTCCATCTCCCACGTTTGGTCTCGCTTCTGCCTCCACATCATCAAGCACGTCGCCGAAGATATCCGTTATATTGAAGTCATCATCAAATGCTAGAGTTTTAGGTAGTAATTCTCGAGGATTGTCAAGTAAGGAAATATGACTTGCTTTGCTATCAGGTAGTTGAATAGAACTTGAGTCTCCGCCTAGTCCAAATCCTCCCATCTCCTCAATTCCACCTGGCGTACTCATTGATCCGAGATCCAGCATTGGTAGATCATCTGAAGGGGCTATGGTCGAATGTATGGATAACATCGATGCCAGGTTTGACTGCGGAACGTCGAATGTATCAAGACTGTTGGGATCGAAATTGAAAAGGATATCTGGTAAGATTGTCTCTCCTTCAGCAATATTTAGGTGTTCCAGTCTGTCAAATATCAGCAGGTCTTCCAACCAATGTTGTGCTCTACCTACCTTGCCTTCCCAACACTTGGATCAAGTCCAGTATCTTTTGCAGTTTTGATCAGTGAAATGGCATATTTCATCCGATCTCGTATCGCCTGCGTATCTGACAGGACATATCCGCATTGTTGAGAGTATACTTTTGAGACTCCATATAGGAGACTTCCTTGCAATCTCAATGCTAATGGTTCATCTTGACCGACAATAGTGTTACATGCAGAAGGAACATCAACATCAAGAATAGCTTTTCGTGTGATCTTCTTGAACCCTGATTTGGATCCAAGCGTCGCAACGACCCTGGGAAATATGATTCAGCGAACAGGTCACAATCAGCAAAGGAAATACTGCTTACCATATTGTTGCAACGCCATGTTTCGGCGAGGTGAGAACTAATGCTATCTGTTAATTCCAACTGTGTCGTGCCCTAGATGGATGGCAGTGTGAGTGGGCTTACTTTCGTGGCTGTAAAACATGTTGAAGTAGAAATGGCATGAACAATAACGATTGCAAGATGAGCGACAATGAAGCGATCGACAAGACAGACAGTGCGCAGAAATAGGTTCGCGATATTCAGTGAAGCATAGACGTCGTTGTTACAAGTACAGCCGCGGATACACTTGTCGTGAGGGCTACAACCCCATCATTGCTGAAAGCGAAGACAACACTGACATGGTAAGAAGGATGGCACGCGTGTAGCTTATTGACATGTAAGAATAGTAGATCACAAGAAGTGGGAACATTTGAAGGAGAAAGAGGAGAACTTTCGGGATTTTCCTACTTTACTAGGGTACATCGCTCACCAGCGTCCTCGTCACACAACTATCTCCTTTCCATTCTCCGGAGTTGGGTACCTGGGCTTGTACATCTTCCGACTCTCACTCCATCCCACTTCAAAATCAGACCGGCTCATCTTGCAGCCTTCGAAAAGAAACGCTGTTTACTTGAACAAAAAAGACCAGTTCCTCATATGAGGGCTTATTCTAGGGGAATGCCTTCATATTCTGAGTAACCCAATGCAAGGTTCATGTTTTCTAGCAGGAATGTCAGCAAGCTGAGATACTAAATGATTCCACCTGAGATTGTACTTACGAAGACACTGGGTCGCCGCACCCTTCAACAAATTGTCTATGGTGGCAATAACCACGACACGCTTACCAGAAGAGTGAACAGCAAAGCCTCCAACTTCTACCCCATGTCGACCAGCAATGTGCTTGACTAACGGTGCTTCACCAACAATCTTGATTAATTTCTCACCAGCATACCTTTCTTGGTAGATATTTCGGATATCTCGGGAGGTCATCTGTTGCTTGAGAGGGATGTTGATGGTGTGAGTGATACCTTGGAACCAAACGGCGACGTGGGGAATGAAGGCAATATTAGTTCCCAGCTGGGCACTGATTTCTTTTTCGTGGATATGGTCTGTTAAGCTGTAAGGGATGAGATTGTTGGTGAGGTTCTCGACGTCATTCTTTGGGCTGGGTTTTGTTCCCGCCCCAGAGTACCCGGACACCCCGAAGACGGTAGGTTGACCATCTAAGTGTTCCAAAAGAGGTGCGATACCAACTTGAGCAGCAGTCGCATAGCAACCCGGATTGGCGATACGGGTGGCCTGTGCGATGGATGACCGGTTGACCAATTCGGGCAAACCGTAAGTCCAGCCATTGTCGAAACGGTAGTCAGCGCTCAAATCAACAATTACGCTGTTCTTGCCAACTCCATTTATAGCGTCGACGAATGGTTTGCAGACACCATTCGGAAGAGCCATAACCCAGCAATCGATTTGTCCTGCTTCTTCCATGCGCTTGACATCGTCGACGGAAAGGTTCTCGTAAGTGATTTCTCGCTTGTTGTAGCCCTTTAACTTCTGACCAGCAAGCTCACGAGATGAAACGTTGCGGAGATCTAGGTGGGGATGCTTGCTGATGAGATCTATGAGGGCTTGGCCAGTGTAGCCTCGAGCTCCAATCAATGCCACCCTGGACGGTTTAGGATTCGAATTGTTCTTTGTGCCAAGTGGCGGATTGGGGTTTGTGGTGGAAGCATAGCCCCGGGCGGAAGAAAATCCCTTTCCAGCTGTTCGCCGGGTTCGCAGAGCATTGGCAGTAGTTGAGTAAGATCTCTTCTGGGTAAAGCCTGCTTTATTCGCGGCACTGCTGGCTAAATTCTGTGCAGCTTGAGCGGCTCGATGGAGCTTAGACTCAAGATTGATGTCGCCGAACATTTGCCTTCCGTGCTTTCCGAATTCAGACATGAGTTGTGTAACTTCTTCAGCACTGTCAATACCGTACCAGAAAAGGACCTCGCCTTCGCGTGAGAGACTACCATCAGCCTTATCAAAGAACCAGGTCAAGTTTTCGTCATCCTCCTTGACTGTCCACATCAACTTTGGATGATCTTTCTTGATACTTGCAAACACGTTGTCTGCAACATTGGTAAGCCATCCAGATTTGGTGATCGTTAAGGTTGCGAGCTGGGCGATGGACGTATCCTGGGATGCAGGAAGAACAATGGCAAATGCTTCCATTGGCTCATCAAAATATGCCTTGAATTCACGGTTCTTCAGCCATGCGACATAACGATCGACGATAGCAACGGCATCAAGACCCTCTCGATCACGAACGAGTACTTTCTTGAGTGCATCGATATCGGAAAATTTCTCAATCGAGGCGGCAGTATGGACTTTGTTACCTCTTCGAATAAGAGTTCCAGCACCCGAGTCGGTAAACAATTCTTTCTGAAGATCAGCGGGATGAATGATGGCAACACTTGATGTTCTTGGCAGATCGGTCAAAAGCTCTTTCATTTCCTTGATCTTTAGACGTGTACCATGTCGTACCCACCATTGAGTCATGAGATGATCATACTCTTCATCCAAATTGATTGCTGAAATCTTTTCTTTGGTATCACCGTTGAATAGTCCACCCTTCTCGGAAAGATAGACAATTTTCAGAGGCTGTAAGGCTCGTGCAAGTTCTCCAGCAGCCACATCCGCATTGACATTCAGAATTTGGCCTTCGGTACTTTCAGCCATTGATGTCAAAATTGGCAAGCAACCAGCGTTGATAGCTGCTTCAATTGGTCTCTTGTCCACCTTATTAACTTTGCCAACTAGATTGTACTTTTCCTTATCGAGGTAATCTGCCGTGAAAACACCTGATGTGATAGGTCTTGCTCGAACTCCTTGTCTTTCCAACTCTTCCACAAGTCTTGCATTCTCTTCCAAGAACAGCGCTCTTGCAATCCCTAGGGTTTTTGGGTCCGTCACCCGAATTCCATCTTCGAATTGTGGTTCCACACCAGAATCCTCGATGATTTTGTTCAATTGAGGACCAGCTCCATGAACAACAACCGGGTATAGACCAACATGATTGAGAAAGGCCAAAGCTGAGGAGAGTGTCTCTAGATGTTCTGTAAGAATGGCTCCACCGACTTTGATAACGGCAAACTGTTGTGAAGAGACAGAGCTGAAGTGCGACAAGTATTGTTGGACTTCCCGCTTGGAACCAATATTGCTAAGTAATTGAACAACGGTAGATCGAGTAGAGGAGGAGGATTCAGATGGGTGGTATGAACGTCGTGTTAAGGTAGTGGTCACCGTGATAGATGGAACCAATGCTTGTGTGTTGACATTTCGAGGAACTCGTCTGGACAATGTTGAGGAGGCTCGGGAAGCTGCTCTCGCAGCAGAACGACCAACAATCATTGTGAGAACTGACATGCGGCAGCTAGGTAAGAGTTCTCGAGTATTTTGGTGGTAAGATGCGATGTATATGTCGTCGTAGACCGCCTGCGCCCGAAGTCGGAAATGATCACGAAGTGCAATTGTGTGCTTATGACACACACCGAATTGGCTTCGTTTGCACTATCCGCTTTTGCAGATATCCCTCTATTTGTGAGGCTGCTGTCAAAGGGGGTTGTGCAGGTGACGACGTATATAGGTATGGGAGAAAACAAGATGGATACAGGAATAGATATAGAGGGATCTTTCAATTCGAGCACC
The DNA here is from genome assembly GCA_001006345.1 of Phaeomoniella chlamydospora. Lineage (NCBI taxonomy): Eukaryota > Fungi > Ascomycota > Eurotiomycetes > Phaeomoniellales > Phaeomoniellaceae > Phaeomoniella > Phaeomoniella chlamydospora. The sequence continues at coordinate 17,580 of LCWF01000184.1, read as the reverse complement.
TTTTCGAGGCCCGCAATCGCAATCAATTTGGAGATGGTGGGGATGTTTTTTTGAAATACCGAGTGACGGTTATTTTTGCTCCAAAGAAACTGCCTACGGTAACCCAGTACAGTTTAAGGGCATGGATGGCGGAGAAGAAATTTTCAACTTTATGCAGGTCACTGGAATTTTTTTCGTCACTCACAAGACAAATGCTATCATCTAGTCGATGAGTCTATATGAGGAGACAATATTGATAGAGCTAATCCAATGAAGCCCTGGTTCATCCTTGGCGGCAGGCTTCAATCAGGCATCTGACCCAATCGTTCATTGATCAAGCATTGCGATATCAATTCTCTCGCTTCTGTCAAATGGGCAGACATGGGCTGAAGGTGTTGATCCGCAAGGAAAACTCCGCTGTTTTGGCAGTGGTGTAAACAGAGTATACTTCTGATAGGGTTTAATATTCTATGCCATTGCTGTCCGCCACGGAACATGAATGCTGGCCCAGATGAGAGGTTCGAGGCTGGGCACTCAATTATGACATCAAATGTATGACCTCTCTTTCTCTCGTTCATTCTGTAGCTTAAAAAAAACCTGCGAGACACTCGTATTCTCTAATCCCCTAATCGACCGCTCTCCCTCTGCATCGTCTCCTGCTCTCCGTGTTTTCGGTTTCCCGGAGATGGTATCAAATTCATCTAACATCCGGATTACCTGAAATTCCGCAAGATAGTCCAATACGATACGCTGCTCACAGACGAGATCGAGAAATCAATTCACATTCGCTAGGCTAAAGTATCGTTTAAACAAGACCTGTGTCATCCCTTCCCTTTGGGCATGCAATAGACAAGCAATTGCGCTGCAATCACACTTCCTTCATACAATGATATCGAAAACGCCGTAGCTCAAGGATTCCATTGACCTCAAGCCAATGCAATCCAATCACTATTCATCCGCCAGTTGTAAAGAAGCAATATGACAATGTACAATTCGTCTGCTTGAGAAGATATATTGGACTTCTTCAAGCACTGGCGTTTCGAACTCTTGACCTGCCTTGGCCCGTGCTGATGATTTTTTGCCACAGATCAGTGTCTTGAGAACACCTGACATAGTTTAGTGTTTTGTGGCCACAACTGTGAATTAGTTAGCATAAATCAGATATTTACACCACTTCGATTCTTACCCGCTGGAACAATGATGACAATCAACAAGACGATAATGCCGACAATCAAGCACATCCTCATCTTCATATCCTTCCACCACATTTGCTTCCTCACTCTGTTTGCGCCTCTTCGGAAACCCTGAGCTGAGTGTGCTAAGTTGTCTGTTTTATCTTGGAGAGAGTCGAGGCGTTCACCACGTTGCGAAACTTTATTGATATTTTCTCGCATTACACCGACAGTGTCATCGATTTGCTACAATCCGTCTGTTAGCGCTCACTTTGTAAATGTGTTATTCTTGATGCGAAAGGTGAGAACATCAAGACAGAGAGTTGAGATCGTAGTGTTGCTGATAATAATCGTATCTCGTCCTGGTGAAACTTACGGCTTGCAACGCGGCTGTCCTTGTATTGCCAGCAGCGCCATTTCCACCCTGATTTCCTCCTGCAGGGATATAGGGATCATATGGTTGCTCACGGTCGGCCATTGTTCTGGTTTATGAGGATTGGTAGGCAGCGGTAAAGATAGGAGTTGACTTCTGATTGCGCAGGATGCTCAAAGTAAAGACTGGATGTACTTTACAGAAGTAAGAGGCAGAGAGTTCAATGCGGCAAGTTTTTGAGATGTTTGAAGAGATTGTGAACCGGATTTGGTGATAATTGATGATGGTAAGATGAATTAGATGACAGTTGACCACTGATTAACCTGGAAGCCGGAGGACGAGACCAAGGATGTTTCGGCGATGTTCGAAGCGCTGCTTTTATTGGATGGCCGACCTAGGTGATTAAAGCGGCGATACGATCGAAAAGGTTACCACCCAAAGATGCTTGTTTGATGTTTAGCTATCGTGAAGATACAATATGTTCTTTTTCAATAATATGTTATTCGGTCTATGACCCTCTGTAAATTGGAAATATTATCAGAGTGTATGGTAGGATGTTCAGCAGCGGCGTAGTACTCTGTAAGTGTATATACGGACCCGTATTACGCATATTGTGGCACTGCATGCCTTTAAGTGGCAATACGGTGGCCATAATGACCACAGCACAAAGGTCAGAATATCCCAGCGCTCACCAGGAATTGGTTTGTCTCGTGCTTAGAGTAGAGACTGGGTCGCCTTTCGTTCCATAGCATTCAAGGATCCATTACGTACTTTTGTAACCTGGAATTGTGGTCTGTTCTGCCCCGGTTTGGTACGGGATTCATGAAGGTAGCTGTTTCATTCTACTCTGGTTACATGGATATTACATATTATACTATGTACTAACGAGAGCCCCATTTTATCCAAACAATCAATTCATATAATTCGTTATAATTAAAGCGGGAAGAGATTTCTCCAATAATCTCCAACGACACATTGTTATATAATACATACCAATACAATCATAATTTCAAGTGGAGTGCTGGTTTGATACCCATGTAACCAGAGTACTTGCGCTCTCATTTGCACAGCTTCACAGGAAAACTAATTAATCTGCCTGAGATCAATATATCGGGATGAGATGCCTTGGAATACACATACTCGTCGATATAACTCGAGTTGGAAGATTGTACATTCACTCCAACATGAAGGTCATTTCCCAGCCGGTATCATCGTGCATGCATCAAGTCATCGCTCATAGGTAGAATGAGGGAATTTGGCCAGAATCCTCTTTTACCTTTATCTGGCTTTGTTGCAGTAGTTGATTTAGATTTGCAGAGATATCAACTTAAACAAAGAGGGGTTGCCTAGATAGATGGTAAAGCTGCAGTTCACCAGATTGCCTTTGAGATAGAGATCATCGACAACAACGCCGTACCTAATTGAGTAGAGACAGGTTCATCTAACCTTTCTTCTTGACCCGTAAACTGAATGGTCCACTCGCAGCTAGAGAAATATACTACTATGTACTATGGTAATTACATACTACTATGTATGTAGTACATAGGTACCTTATGTACCATAGTATGTCTGTCGATGGCACTCCTTGACCACCTGGAAAGCTGGTTCACACCGAGCTTACCTATCTTTAGATACAATGAGCAAGGAGGAAGCCAATGAGAACATGCCAAGTAAGATCCCAAATAACATTGCCTGTTCTTCTTGAACCCCCTCGATCCGGCTGGTCTTGTCTCCGGGGCGCACGTAGTCTCATCATTTCCGCCACATCCAAAGCCAAGAAATGGGTTTGGCCAGTGGTGTAATAGAAATTGGGAAAGTGGCTTGGCAAGGATTTGGGTAGGGTGAAGCATTGGCGCGACGTGTACTGCAGCAAAGTCACTCGGAGTAACCTGGAGAATGGTGATTTCCCCCGTCGATCCCTAGAGACTCTCCCGTTCCCACCAACCAAAAGTTCCAACAGCTTCATTCTCGTCTCGATTCAGGATCTCTGTGCTGTTTCCTATGACGGACAGAATGTCACAGATTTGGCTTTCCGCTCATTTGCTTCTTCTCATATGTTGTAGCAAAAAAAAAGTGTAATTCCTGGCCTTCCGATTCCCTTGAAAGGGGAAAAACACTGCCACTGCCAATTTTCTTAGAGCAATTCCTTTGAGCCTTGGTATTGGTCTTGTCTCTCTTGGCTATGACCAAACTTTCCCTTCGTTTCCTCTTGGTCTCTCATTAATCTGATTACGCAGAGCGTCGTTGCTGTCCACTCTTACATTCTCTTGTCTGTTTTCATTTCGTGGCAGGTCCCTATTACGACTCTTTCTTTTCGCTGATAGCCCCGTTGATAACTATACCCGGTGGATTTTTCTTATATTCAACTCGTCAAGCTGAATTTCTAGCCGAGCCCTGCTGCTATTTTTCGCGCCCATCCCCGCGAGTCCGCTGGCCAGAAGACATAAGGCCTTCTGATCATTCTCGATAACCACATCTCGATCCAACAGAATCTCATCATGAGGGTTTCATTATCATGGATAGGGGCATTTGCTTTGACTTCTCGCCTTGTGTCGGCGATTGACCTGGACCTCTCGAGTCACGGTAAATTGATGAACCAGGTTTATAATTGCTCGAGGCTAATGACTGGACAGATTCTATAAAGCAAGCAGCATCTACAATAGCATATGGCATGATGGAATATTACACGGGAAACGAAACTGGAGATGTACCTGGCAATCTACCCGATCCATACTTTTGGTGGGAAGCTGGAGCCATGTTTGGAGCCTTGGTTGATTATTGGTATTATACTGGAGATGAGACATACAACAACGTTACCACACAAGCTTTACTATTTCAAGTGGGTGAGGACGAAAATTATATGCCGTCAAATCAGTCAAAGACAGAAGGTAACGATGATCAATCTTTTTGGGGGATGGCAGTCATGTCAGCAGCCGAGACGAAATTTCCGAACCCACCAGAGGATGAACCCCAGTGGCTAGAACTGGCACAAGCAGTCTTCAACACACAAGCAGTCCGGTGGGATAATGCAACCTGTGGTGGAGGGCTGAGATGGCAGATTTTTACCTTCAACAACGGGTATGATTACAAAAACAGCATTTCCAATGGAAATTTCTTCAATCTCGCTGCACGCCTTGCCGTATACACCAGCAACGATACCTACGCTGAATGGGCTGACACAATGTGGGATTGGACCGAGTTTGTTGGTCTCATGACCTCGTCATACGAATTCTTTGATGGTACTAGCGTTGATGACAACTGTACATCATTGAACCGGATTCAATGGACCTACAATGCTGGTACCTATTTATTAGGCGCGGCAAACATGTACAATTATGTAAGGAATTTGCGCTTGATTGAGAAGGACGAAGCTGATTCTCTCCAGACCAATGGATCTAGTGTTTGGCAACAACGTGTTGAAAACATCTTAAACGCTACTGATGTTTTCTTTTCAGATGATCCAGTAAACGTTATGGAGGAGATTGCTTGTGAACCAAATGGAAATTGTAATACCGATCAACGTTCGTTCAAAGCATACCTGTCAAGATGGATGGCTGCTACAACGAAGGTTGCACCTTTTACTCATGATGCCATTCTTACGAAACTTGAAGCATCTGCCCAGGCTGCAGCACAACAATGTTCGGGTGGATCAAGTGGTACAGCTTGCGGTCTTCAATGGACTCAATTAAGTAACTATGATGGATCAACTGGCGTCGGTGAACAAATGGCCGCGTTGGAAGTTATCCAATCTAACCTGATCGACACTGTCGCCGGTCCGGTTACAAATACGACTGGAGGAACTAGCAAAGGAAATTCTGCTGCAGGTACCTCGTCGAACACGGATGAAACGGATCCTGCTGCTATCACCGATAAGATTACCACAGGGGATAAGGCTGGTGCTGGAATTTTTACTGTCTTCATTGTAGCTAATGTGGTTGGAGCTGCTTGGTGGATGATACATGAATGATTTTGGAATGATAATACATTGGGCTTCCACTTTGGCGTTCGACAGAATTCAAGTCTGGTCGGAATGGGTTGGCGCTTTTTAAAAGGTTGGATATCATGATTGGGTCATCGCCAGGATTGCGAATGAAACCCGTTGGACTGTTCGAAAAGATACCACCATTGTCGCTGATTATAATATATATTATGCACATCTATGCTTCACCTTCGAAGACCTTGGTGCCTTAAGAATTGAGATTGTTGTAGTTCACAAAACCAAACATGATGCTCCCAAATCCGTATGATAAAGGATGGAAGATCCTCACTAACAACAAGTCCATTCAAATGAACAAAATGGTATAATCATAGGCGGGAAATACCTTCCATAATGTAATATGTAGAACAAAGACCCTGTACAAATCCGACTCCAGCCCAATGCCTTTATCCAGCAGCTGCTCGGCTGCTTTGGCGCAATCCACCAGTCCATAACGCCATAATGTAAAGGATCCGACTTTTCTTCCAGAATACGTCGTCTCATTAGGAACAGGAGTTGACATACAATCGCCCAGAACAAAGGCGATAGTGTAACGTAGGCCGATGTGGTATAACCGACCCCCTGCATCAAATCGATCCGATGAACACATCTTGTCCAAAATGAGGATCATTTCTTCGATCCCTGAGGTCCTCTGAGTTCTTCTCGTATTCTCGATTCTTCTAATATCCTGGTTTGCGATCCTTCAAGTGCTTGGGCTCTTCGTTTTCGTTCTTCTTCAGCGGCTACAACCCAAACTACACACCAGTCAGTCAGATTCGATGCCTTCCTAAATGCGCAAGGTACCACGAACTTGGCTTATCACTTTTTGAGTATTCCTTCAACTTTGTGACGAACTCATCGAATTCTTTCTCTCTTCGTTCCCGATTCTCAAGGCTGCGTTTCTGTAGATCCGGATTGAACTTTTGGAAGATTTCTTCGTCGGTTGGTCGTAAGTACCATGTTAGAGCTGGACCACCAACAGAGATGGCAAGAAAGCTATGCGCTCATTAGCCGGGGTCGTCCATGCTATGCAGGTGATCGAAAACATACCCGAGTGTCCCTACTGCATAAGCTTTGGCTTTGGACATCCTGGATATTTGACGGGATGCGAGAGGCTGAGAGATTTAGGAGCGTCCCAGCGAGTAGGGAGGTAATTAGGACGTCGATCTCGCCAATGTATGTCGAAAAGGTGTCTGGTTTGGAAATTTGATCTGTAGTTTCGCGCTTCGATACAGCAGATTTTCTATGATGTAGACGATTTCAATTGGCGCAGTTCTCGAACAACTTTATTTATTCCCGATCATCCAAACGAATCACATTCGAATAATATTAATCAACACTCATACTCTGAGTACATAGTATGTACTCTGAGTAACATCAAGACGATGAAATTGACTTCGAGCATGCTCGTTCATGTCACAATCGAATTATAATATTCCTATTTACCTTGAGACTCTCGGATCAAGGTCGACGACTGCATAAATTCGAAAAGCTACATTTGGCCGGGAAGTCAGTAGTGAAGTACATGTATATGAGATCAGTGGTATTGTCAACGCCACGATGGTCTATTTTCAGGTTCAGGTCCAGGTCCCAGAGCGCTGTAAGATGCCCTTTAACTATATCCATCATTGCATGAAGCGTTGGAACCAATTGTCCATCCAACGAATGATGATCAGTTCCGCTCCCCAACCTGCAGACCAATCTTCCTAGTCATTTAAATTGTTACCTACATGGGTTGCATGGGCTGGTTATACATACAGTCACTCCTGGAGCTAAGCAGAGTGCGTGAGCGATGAAAATCGGGGGTGGATTGAATCATGTAATGGCATTCCCAATGCCTCATCATGACAAATGGCAAGTTGATACATCAACGGCTTCTCGAAAAACCCCTCCCTATCGTCAATCTCATCACATTCTAAAATCTTTATAGTGACTTTCATCATGGTAAGAATGGTCAAATCATGAATGGTAATAGTAGACCATCTATTTGAATTGTCAATGCATGTGGCAGTTCGTTCTAGGTTCTGTAGGTATGCTTTGCCTAATTTCTGTGGTATTCTTGTCATTATTGACAAGACGGTGATCGAGTTCCGAAGCCGCAACAATGGGAGCGGTAGCATCTTGGCCGACATGAGATAATGTGGTGGAACGATCGATGTCCCGGGGAAAGCTTCCTCTGCCCTGAAAAATCAACATCCCATGAGGTTTTGAGAAGGACTCACCGATAGCCTCATACAAAGAAGCTATAGCTTGATGTTAGAACATTCAAAATTGATCTAGAGCATAAGGGTAGCTACTAGCAAACTTGAAGTGGAACTTGCGATCAGATGTGATATCCACCACACCGGTAACTCCCCTGAGAGTCTAAGCCGAAGAGTCCTACCGCGCAGTACTTTAGTAGGGGGACGTTTAGTAGGGGGACGTTTAGTAGGGGGACGTTTAGTAGGGGGACGTTTAGTAGGGGGACGTTTAGTAGGGGGAGTCTAGGGAGCGGCATAGATTTAACATGCCGACAGTCGATAAGATTGTCTACGCCATTCGAAATTGTCATCCTATCGTCAATGAACTCCAGTAGAAGCTGCGCATAATTGATCCTTTTCAGAGAAAAACCATGCTGAAAGAGATGTCTCCCGCTTCCCAAATTCGAATTTGCTTCTATTTTCGAATCACACCAAAAGCGGCTCGGGAATGCGCGAATGCGACTCGCCGTGGCTGTGTTTGTGGCAATCGTGAAGCAGTCAAGCCACGGCGAACATGGGGACCGAGATGAAATGGACGAATCAAGGGTCGTATCAGCGAATTTGACGTTTCCCAGATTCAGGAACTGGATGTGGCGTTCAGCTTGTTACTTTTCATCTGTTCTTCTGATCGAGCATGCGAACGATGACTGGGGTAATGTTGGCACGTGTAATGGATAAGCCACAAAGCGTCGAATCTGATGGTGCCATAAGATTTGTACACTCCGTAGCGAGGTGAAAGTTCCCGTCATCATGAACCTAATTGCTTGCCCTTCCTGCAGTGACCCTTGAAACATCCGAGAAGCAGGATCCAATCAAAAGGCCGCCCGTTGTAGTCCCAGAGTCGATCTGAAATGGACATTCATCATCCCCAACCCGTTGCTGAAGATTGACTGGTGATGATATACTGCTATGAAGCAAAGCCTCTTCGAGGAATCCTTGACGTAACCCTGACCGTATAGCCCCCTGATTTGCATATCCGTTTCTTAAAGCTTAATATCGAAATTTCCGGCATAGTGGGATGGATCATGAGCTGGAAAGATGTTATTGTGGAGCAATCAACGGTCGGGCTGCGTGTATCCTTGGATCATCTGTGACATGAAACTTCAATGCCCCCATATGACCAGATGTTTGATATGCGGATCTGCGGTCTTCCTTTTCCTGCCCAACATTAATGCCTTTGTCTTCGATCTTCTTTTGCGACAGTACCGGGTTGATTTGACAAAGGCAACACAAGGCTCAAACCAATTCTCAGTTGATCATAAGTCACAATAGCACTCGGAAACAACCTTGATTCCTTTGTGTGACACGCAATTGCTCGATCCACTTTTCGACTCCAATCTAAATCTCCTCTGAGAATTCTCCTTATCCGCGAGACTCGACATCAATTGCTCGAATTTGAGTGTCGAAAAGCCTGGGAAATGGAATGATTGATTTCGAATAGGTTACCGAAGGCGGAGGAAATGGCATACAATCAACGACCCCAGTATCAACCTGCAGCAAACAATTACGGTGCGCCGCCGGCACCTCCGCAGGGAAATCAATGGCAACAGCCGCAAAACGGCGCAGGATATGACTATCAACATGGATACCAAGATAATCAATATGTCGCCAATGGTTATGGGTATCAAGCCGGTGGACAAGGCTGGGGCCAGGATCAGTACAACCAAGGCTATGAGCAACAGCAGAACAATGGGCGGCAGCAGATGAATGGTGGTCCACATGCGAACGCAGCGCATGATCAATATTATGACCAACACTACAATCAGAACTATCAGCAGCAAGGCAATCCTCAAGATAGAGGCCATCAATACCCTCCACAGCAACAACAGCCTCAAGCTCACAGCAGGCCTCGTCCAGAACCAATCGACACTAGGCCAAAACAACAGAGTAAGTGAATAGCTCGAAAAGAAAGCTTCTTCTAATGAGAGAATAGCACGACAACGGATCCTCCAAGAACCTGTCTCCCCCGACGCCCTTCCTTGGGATAATCCATTTCCATTGTGGAATTCGAAGAAAAAAGATGGCCCAAAGAAACAAGGTGGTCTTGAGAAAGACATGGGAAAGATGGATATCAATGATTCGAGACAAATCACACCAGAACCAAAGCAGGGGAAACGAAGATCGGAAGAACAAAGACCGCACACATCTCATGGCGCAGGAGGAAGACCGTCTCATGGTCAGGTACCACCTGAACAAGTTCCTCCCGTTCAATACAATAATCAGACTTCCTCACCTCCAGCTCGTGGTCCTCCACCAGTTGTTGGTCGTCCACGTGGGCTATCCAGGAGCAATACATTGCCTGACATGTTGAATGGTGTACCGGGTACACAAGCACCACAGCAAAATTGGCCGGAACCACCAGGTGTTTCGACCTACCATGGTCCTCCTGATAGACCCTTTGTTGGTGCTAGACCTTCTACATCTGGTGAAACAACGGTACATTCGAGACCTGATCTTCAAAGGCCAGGGTCGGAGGAACCTCGCTCGAATCAAAGACTGCCATACGTTCCACAACCTTCTAATGGTCAGACCAATTGGCAAGTTCAAGGATCAGGATTTTCTCATCCACCCGCGGGACCAGAAATGCCAAATTTCAATGCAATGAATGGTTCCCGTACGGATGAACTGAGTCTTCAAACTCCCATAAGTCCTCCTTCAGCCAAACCTGCATATCAAAAAGCCACTTACAAATCCACTACTCAACCTTTATCACCTAGCTCTATTCAACCTCCAATGCAAGGGATTCTGAAAAGCATGACACAGCCTAAGGGAGGCAATGCCGATCCAGCATTGGGTCAATTTGCCTTCGGCTTACCGTCATCGCCAGCCAACAGTAGATCTAATGGACATAACCCAAGGGAACAAATCAATTCGGCCCAACAAGGCGGTGCCATCCATACAAATCCACAGAGATCAAACGTTCCACCAAATCAATCTGTTACGAGCCCAGGAGAAGCTAGGAGAGGTCCTAATGCGGAAGCACAATATCCTGGTGGCAACAGGCAAGACCCTACCATGAGCAGATCTGGTCAAGTTCTTCCTCCAAATTCCTCTCAAACGTCAATGAATGGACAATTATCTCAAAATCGCCAAGGTTATGGTTCGGAACCTCCTGTTAACGCGCCTTCTATGGAATCTCAGTATTCTGGCTTTAACCGGCAAGATTCTGGAATGAATAATACTGGTCAACGTCCTCCGCCAAATGCTCCTCAACCACAGATGAACGGTCCAGCACCTCAGTCACGACATGGCATGCCACAAGACAACAGACCTTCGACCCGTGGAAGTGGAAGAAATGCACCATATGGTGAACCTCCTGTTGATTCAAGAAATGGCCAACGACCTCCCAAGGGTTATCCACAAAACACCGACCGAAGTCCTCCTCATAGCAGCGCCAATAGACAAGGTCCAAGTCCTGACTCGCGCCAAGATGGCCCAAATAAAGCACTACAAAACGGGATCCCTTCCAACAAGGTAAACAATGTCAATGGAAGAGCAGGTCCCCCTGTTCAACCTGCATTCGTTGACCCTATGACCGGTCAAGTTCCCTCGACAGATTTTTCTCAAAATAGAAATCGAAGCCCCTCACATGGCCCAGGTAGGCAAGGTCAAGGACCAGATCCACGTCAGCAAGGGTTCCCACCAAATGCGCCTCAGAATGGATCGTCAAACCCTACCAGACGCCCTGTGAATGGTCAAGCGGAATCAAGAGGGAATGTTCCTCCTGCAGCTCCCTCTAAACCTTCAAAACACCCTAAAAATCATTCCCAGCCTCCACAAGGATACCCACCAAATGGGCCACCTCAACAGCCTGGCCAACAGCAGTATCCACCGCGAACAGCAAGCCGTACGGGTGATAGACCAACAAAAAATGGTCCACAAAATGGCGCAGCCCCTTCTCCCGTACAACAGCTATATGGCCAATATGATCAACAATATCAACAAGGCTACGATCAACAATATTGGGATCAACAGGGTTATGATCAAGGTTATAACGGGTATGATTACGGATACGATCAAAACTACGGCAATTACGACAATGGCTATGGACAAGGTTATCAAGATCAATACAATGCGCCACCCACGCAAGGAATGCCCCCAGTTCAGCAACCTCCGTATAACCAGGCACAACCACCAATGAGGCCAAATCAATCATCAGGACCTCCAGGTAATCGGTTTTCTGATCCTCGCAATCCTCCTGCTCAAATGTCAAATATTCCTACTGGCCCAGTGGGACCATCCCCAAGTGCTGGTATGGCTGCTAGACCTCCGCCAGTTCGGCCTGGCCTCGAACCGCAGATTGCACCTGTTCCAGGGATGGACAAACCAGCACCAATCAGACAATATGATCAACAAGGTGGACAAGGACCACTACCACCACAAGTGCCTCAAGTACAAACAACACCACGTCAGTCTGCAGAGCAACCGAAACGTGCCTCAATTCCTGTTACGGCTTACGACTTGAATTTGCTCCAACAAGCAATCAGAAGTAACCCCGAGGACCACAAAACTGCATTGACATTTGCTAAAAAGTTGGTCGAGGCAGCGAGTGTCCTTTCGAATGAAGGAGGTAGAGCAGATGCGAAAACAACTCAAAAGAACAGGGAAAAGTATATTTTTGATGCTCACAAACAGCTTAAAAGATTGGTCAATGCTGGCTATGCGGAAGCTATGTTCTACTTGGCGGATTGCTATGGCACTGGTGGTTTAGGTCTCCAGGTTGATCCACAAGAAGCTTTTAAATTATATCAATCAGCAGCCAAGCTTGGTCATCCACAAGCTGCATACCGTGTTGCTGTTTGTTGTGAAATGGGCCACGAAGAAGGCGGTGGTACTAAACGCGATCCACTTCGTGCAGTCCAGTGGTACAAACGAGCTGCCACCATGGGTGATGCTCCAGCCATGTATAAAACTGCAATGATTTCGTTGAAAGGATTATTGGGTCAACCACAGAACAAACGCGAAGCTTACACATGGTTGAAACGAGCAGCGGAAAAGGCGGATGCAGAAAACCCACATGCTCTTCATGAGTTAGGTCTCATGTACGAAAGCGCAGGTCCAGATGATGCTGTCATTCGCGATCTGAAACATGCTCGTTCATTGTTTGAACAAGCTGGAAAACTTGGTTACAAGTTCTCTCAATATCGTCTGGCGTCTGCCTTTGAGAGTGGCAACCTTGATTGCCCAATTGATCCTCGCCAAAGTATCATGTGGTACAGCAAAGCTGCTGCGCAAGGTGAACATCAGTCAGAATTGGCGCTTAGTGGGTGGTATCTCACCGGCTCCGATGGGATCTTACAACAGAGTGATACCGAAGCATATCTCTGGGCACGAAAAGCAGCTCAATCTGGTCTCGCAAAAGCTGAATATGCTATGGGATATTTCACAGAAGTCGGAATCGGAGTATCGCCAAACATGGACGAGGCGAAGAAATGGTATTGGCGCGCAGCTTGTAAGTTTGATCCTTTCGCGTTAATGCTCCATACTGACTTGATCGCAGCCCAAAACTACGCCAAAGCTCGTGAACGGCTAGAAGCATTGAAAAAAGGCGGAGGGAAGATGCAAAAGACACGGGTTTCTCGTTCAAATATCAATAAACAGGGCGAAGGCGAATGTATCGTGATGTAAGAAATGGCTTCTTCGGCGCTGCTCTTTCGGTTGGAACGGTAATACCTAGGACGGTTGGTCAGGCGCAAGCAAATATCCCGGCGTCTCTCATCTTATGCATAGCAATTGCGATGTCCATATTATGTCCCTTTACGAGCTTCGGACTTGTATGAGAAAATGTTTCATCTTTTACCCTTGAATTTCATTACTGACTGTACGATGGCCTAAGTGAGTAAACCTAAGCCTGGAACGTCTACGCTGATAGGCTCTTTACACAATACACAAGACATTTGGTGGAACTACTACGAAGGATACTAACACGAAATAATCATTGGGAGGAGTCATTGATTCTATTCACTATCTCCGTATGGTAAGAGATCCTATCTCAACAGGCCCAACCTGGCATCCACCTCCCATTCTTCCATGCTCCAAGAGTCATTCGACCTTATCAATCAATATCTGTGCTTACTGTGATTCCACCATCATATACAGTGTTCACATACACATGCATCCCTGCCTTCATGAGTCTAGACTGACTCTACGACATCACGCGTCTATTCCGGCGGTGGTTTGATGTCGCCCATGGGATTCTTCGAGGGACGAGTCTGTCGGATCCACTCAAGAGGATCCTCTGGATTGTTCTCAGAGGAATGCTGAGGTTCAGATGCACCAGTCGCAGGCACATCCCCGTTCTCGGTTAAGCCGGAGTAGTTATCATCGGCCCAAGAGAGGTTATTTTTCTTGATGTTCTGAGACATACCGACTTTGGCGGAGGGCCAAGTGTCGGAGAGGAGGACTACAATTTCGTGCTCCCAGGGCAGGGATATTTGGACGACGAGCAAATCTGCAGGAAACTGCTCAACATCAACACAGCTGCAAATACGCCATTTAGGTATCTGATGATGCGAGGCTCTTGGAGGTTGTCTCAAGTTCTATCACACAACATACCCAAACGCAACCCTCCCCCGGGAATTATTCTAGTACTCGTTGTGATACAATCCATGACTCACGGTCATCTCAAAGTCGAGATTTCCCACGCGCGTGCTTCACGTGCTTCTCTTGTTCTACAACGGCGGTAATGGAACAGACTATCGTGGCACGTAAAGGCCATGTACTTTGCCATAAACAACTAACTATTGACAGATTCAGGCCTCTTCCTCTCAGTCTTGTCGCTATTGCCTGCCAACTGGGTGATAGTTACCCTTGCACAGAAATATTCATCTGCGCAAGAAGTTGACTATTGGACATATTAAAGACATGTGAATTGGAAAAGAAACCTCTGTTACCGACCAGATCACAAGCAAAATTCTCTGTAATGGTTTGATCGTATTATCTATGTTTACACCACCCATCATACCGTCTTCCTTGAGTAGCTTCTCCCGACTCGCTGGCCTCTAGAATATTCCTGATTGAGCTCCGCCGATAGAATACTATTCTTTTCTTCCTTCTACTGAGCTTTCCTTATCTAAAGCACTGCCGCATTACAAACTGGTTAGAGCATTGATAAGTATCCGCTTTGCTTCCGGAAGAGACTGAATGTCACGCTCCCACTTCAAAGAGATTCTCCTTTGTAAGTATGTTTTCGAGAAATGGCCCATTACACTGTAACAGTCGCGATACAAGATTCAGCGCACTGCAACCATTACAGGGCCACATATACAACTATTCAGCACTACTTCATTATTCCGAGTGATTGCTGACAAATGCACAGCATTTTGTGAAAGCGGCAACATTGTTGAAGATGTGGTTTATGGTTATAAATATCGGTTGGTGATGAGTTTCATACCTTAGCCTCTTTGGGAATACATCAGCGAAATATCAGGAGTGGGGGTGTGACATAACACCGAAAGCGAGCCTACCAATCATACAATGCTTCAGCGCCCAGAGGCCCACCATAGCCAGGGTCGAAGTGTCCCACCTCAACCGATGGGTTTTAACATCCAATATCAATCTGACATCCTCCATACATCTGTCACCACAATGAATGAAGTAAGCAGTTTTCTCACACTCTTCCCCTAATCCAGAAACCTTGATTTATTTGAAGGACAACGCTATTTGTCCTCCACAGCAATATGCCTGTCGTTCACAAAGCAGTGCAGATCGGCATATCGAATTGTGATCCTTGACTCTTCCAGCTTGCTCATTGTTACATAAACCAACACTACAATGCCGACGGCAGTCAAAAATCGTCGTCTCGGCAGCCGTAAGACAAGGACGGGATGCAGAACTTGCAAGTATGTGCATAAGTATCCTTAAATTTCGGTTGACTTATTCAAGCGCCTAGAATTCGACGTGTGAAGTGTGACGAAGCTCAACCTTCATGTCTCCGATGTGAGCTAACTCTTCTCACCCCACAAATCAATTCAATGTTAACTCAATCTCTTCTAAGGCACTAGCACTGGTCGACGCTGTGATGGGTATGAGTTAATCCTACGCCGTTCTCGATCTGATCAGCCAAGTCTTCGTACTTCTCTTATACCCATCGTACAAGCTAATAATAATGAACGACGCTCCTTCGACTTCTACCTTCAGCGTACAGCCCCTATCCTCTCTGGAGCGCTGGATACCAGGTTCTGGAAACAATTTATCCCGCAGCTCAGTGTCTCCCAGCCAGCTATCTGGGATGCTGTGGTGGCCATCAGCTCCCTGACTGAACATCCTCCATGGGACAACTCGCCCAATGTCCAGGGGCTCAATTATGAAGGCCCCGTGACTGACCAGGCCCATCGATTTGCTCTAGACCTGTACAGTCGAGCCATCTCTAGGTTTATTTCTGCAACAACAGAACCTGACGCAGTGCTCGTCGCTATTGTCAGCTGTATTCTATTCATATGTATTGAATTCCTCCAAGACAATCCGTTTCGAGCAATTTCTCTTTTTCGTGCAGGTAGGAGGCTATTAAACGACTACATAAGCAAGGATCACAAAGGGTCAACGTTAACTACGTCACTTATTAAAGAGCTCATACCAATATTCACCCGCTTGGAGGTCACACTATTACTCACACGTTTCGAGGTCATTAGGTCACACCCCGAGATCCTTGCTGATTTCACCGGTGGAGTTCTTGATTACAAAATGGACTATTCAAATCATAGTCCTATCATAATATCGTCTCTCGAGGATGCCAGAACCCACCTCTATGATATTATGGCTATTCCAATTCCCTTCATCAAAGACGCCTCATTTCACAAAATGGTGGAGAATTTTCAATCTCCAGTCTCTACAGATTTACTTTGTTTTCAACAGGGAAGATTAAAACGGGCTCGTGAATGGCATGCCTCTTTTTTACAATTCTTGAGGAACAAAAAGAATGATAATACTCTGGATGCCGGAGGGTCTTCCATTCTCCTCGTGCAGTATGAAGCGGTTATAATCATGTTGTCAACGATATTCAAGCCTTTTGAAAGCTGCTACGATGAATACAACCACCACTTTGAGAATATCGTCCGCCAAGCAAGGATCGCAATACAGTCAACTTCTAGCAGTCTTATAACAACAACAAAAGGTAGTCTGACAATCGGGCTTCAGGATACTTTCAGCTTTGAGAATGGAATAGTGATAAACCTGTTCTACACTGGTTTCCATTGTCGTGATCCTCGAATCCGACGCGGTGCACTACAATTAATGTACCAAGCACCGAGGAAAGAAGGACTTCATAAGGCAATCCCGCTTGCAAGGATCGTCGAAACGGTCATCGAGATTGAGGAAGAACATCAGGGAAGATTGCCTAATACCTCGACGATACCAGAGGAGCAGCGGGTAAAGGACGTTCAACCATTCCGATCACCTTCGTCGGGTACCAGCAAGGCTGAATGGTATCTCAAGTACAGACGTTATCGACATAATGAGCTTGGAGCTTGGGAGAACGTGGATGGAATTCGTCCTCTCAAGGTTGATTAATATAAGTTCAAGTCGTCAAGAGTTCTCACTGCTGATTAGCTTCACATCACATTGATATACCATAGATTATCCTTGATAGGCGAATTGATCATCCACATCTTCCACCGCCTTTGAGCATTCTACCTCACTGGGGGTACCTTTCTATCACTCAAGGAAAGCTCTCTCAACAAGGCCTAACTCCCGGTATGTCCTAACCAATATGGTACAGGATTTTCCTCGGATAACCCTAAATTTGCTGGGAGCGGCCGCTTCCCAAACAGGTAATTCAAGTAGGAAAGCTTAAGGTGGGAAAGCTCATCTACTTTTAATTAACGATAACGTGAATTTAAATTA
>LCWF01000183.1:0-49601 GCA_001006345.1 Phaeomoniella chlamydospora | reverse complement strand
ATCCAAACCATAGAATTCGAGCTTACACGTGAGTCAATACTAAGGTATAGCAGACTTCAATCAATTGTGACTTACGAGTCCAAATTCTTACCTTACATAACTTTTGGGGCTACATACAGTAGGATTAAGATGTAGTATAGTATTACTCAGAGTACAGGTAACAGTAAGAATTGGTAATTTATAGAGTAATTTATACATATCAATACGATGGTATTTTTGAGTGGGGGGGGTGGTACCATAGTAACTTGAATTATTGGTAGCGTTATATAGTATAATACTACTACCTACCTAGTAGTAGGTGCTAGTAGTAGTAGTATTAGTATTACTGTGTCGTACCATGGAAAACTGAAATCCAGATGCTTGGCTGGGACTTTCCTAAGTTAGTAGGTATATGTATTTACCGAACATCCCGTAGATGAAGATCATCCCGAATCCAACAGAAAAATCGCCCCCATCGGATTCTCCTTATTCCAGATGACACGATACTTGCAGATGGAGTCTTTCTTACCCGAATAGTGGACATGAAAATACTACTAGGATGACAATTTCTGGAGGAAAAGATACCTACCCGGAGGTAACTACTAGGTACTAGGTAGTAGTACTCTGTGTACATATATCACTTAAACCTGCAGCCCTTTTGTGAAATTGGCTCTCAGTCTACGCGGATTTCAGTCAAACTACCTACCTAGGTAGTAGATATCAATGGCACGATGCTAGAGGAACAGATGATCCTGCCGAACTTCCTTCTGCCATAGAACGCGTCCTCACAATTTCCCGCGAGATGTTTGGCATTTTTCGACAAGCGTCCCAGCTATGGTACGCAAGCACGACTTTAAAGCTGTTCATTCCTTTGGTTATTGCAATCTTCCTGCAACAGGCTTTATACGTTTTCAACATCGCCTTTACAAAGCGAGACTCGAACGTTAGACTTCCAAGTGCCGGGGCAATCGGCTTCTTTACATATATCCTCTGCGACGGAATATGCAGATATTTCAATAGCCAACCGTTGAAAGGCTGTTCTACCCCATTCTTTTGGCTTCAATTTGTGAAGACGGTGGACGATTTGCTGGTCAAGAGATGCACATTCGAAGAATATGCTGATTATCTTGATGAAAATCATGAATTCGACCGATCGGAACCAACCAAGACGGAGGAAATTGACGGCGACTCTATGAAACCGTCAAGAAGTGCCTGGCCTCGTCTACTATTTGGTGTAACATCTCTCTGGGATTTTCGCACCTACGGAACCCCTTGGGCCATCTCGAAAAGGCAAGGTTACAATGAAAAAGACTGGGGGTCTGGTACAGTGATCCTCTTCCACCTCCGTCGTTTCGTCTCTCTCTACATTGTGCTCGACTTCTTCTTCAACCAGCCACCGCCGGAACGGGATCTTGTCTCCCTGCATAAACAGAAATTCTTTTCCCGCATTTCAGAAGTCACGGTTGAAGAGTTCATCACTAGAATTATCTTCGCAGTCGTCTTCTGGTTCAATTCATACTGTATTTTACAGTTCATACATAGCTGGCTTGCTATCTCATTCACTGTCATCGGTATCAGCGATACGAGCAGATGGACGCCTTTATTCGGAAACCTCTCAAAAGCATATACAATTCGCAAATTCTGGGGGTAAGTGACAAATCAGACACAAAATACTACCTAGTACCTACCTCTTCCTTTACTGGCGATCAAAACAATGCTGACACTGCTCTGACCCCTTATAGAGAGACATGGCATCAAATATTCCGTCGCGTCGTGACTGACATACCTGATTTCCTGGCCAAACGCATACTCCACATCAATTCCGAGACTTTACCCCTGGTCTCCCGGTATACCCGCCTCTTCTTGGCCTTCTTATTATCAGGTCTCGTGCATGTTTCCTCGGATCTCGCTGTTGGAATACCATTGCAAGAGAGCGGATCTCTAGAATTCTTCACCATTCAATCACTGGGAATTATGATCGAGGATTCTGTGCAAGAGTTAAACCGCAGATGGGGGATTGTCCAAAGTGAAAAGGGAAAAAAAGTATTGGGGTACGTATGGACGCTGTTGTTCTTCACCTGGACACTACCAACTTGGGCTTTCCCACTTATCAGGTTCACCGAAGGGGAGGGAAACTTTTTACCAGTGTCTTTGATTCGACTTTGGACAGCAAAGAATGATTAGAATGGCATATAGATATCGTTCAAAGGCGAATGCAGCCCTAGGTCTACGGAAAGGGGTACATGGATTTCTTTAAGTTAGGCTTCGGAGGGGAGACGCAAGAAGATCACCTTGCCGTAAGGCTCACCGCAGTGTGAAAACTGTGTCTCAAGTCACAAAGCAGGCTCCGTATAATTTACTGTACCGATAACAAAGAGTACTAGTAGGGGCTAAAAATTGCGTAAATAAGGTACTAGACTGCAGGTGTTTTGCTAAGAAGTTAAGAGAATCATGAAAACCATGGTTCTGGATCGAGTGGTGGAACCGTTCAGATATTTTGCGCGTTAAACATTAATGTGAAAATACGAAGAAATGAAATGTATTTGAGTCTCTTCTGGCCTTTGGAGGACTATTGCTTCCCAACTGTCCTCTTGCTATACCGATGAGAGCTTGATCATAGAAAACATTAATCCTCTCTTTCCATCCAAACCCACTTAAGCAGTTGACATTCTATGACGAGGAGCATCCGCACATAGACTCTCCGAATGACATGACCTAGCAGCATAACGGCTAAATAGTCTGCTTAAGCACAGGTTGATATTCTTTAGCAACCTTTAATGATGTCCTCCCCAGAGTGGACAAACCTCAAGCATTAGCGGCCCTAGGCCAGACCAGACTAATCAGCTTCCACTCCGTTGCCCATATCTACACAACGCTTTGCTCCGAAGAATGTGTTTCTTGCGGAAGCTCCATATGGTGCTTGCTTGTTTCTTCCAACCTGCGAGCGATGCTGCTATGAGTGCTTATGCGAGAATCAAAATCTCCGGGTGATCTCAAGAGCCGCAGCGAGAAAGTGCTTCGATCCGACCCGACGCTGTATAAGGCAGCTACCGGTCATGCAGAGCATTCCTGGTACCTACGATGTTGGCAACCAGATCTCGCGTCAGAGGTTATGGAGACTTGTCAGCGTAAAAGCTGCCAAACAGTTGGCAGTCGCCGTCCATGGATCGATTGATAATTTATCAAAGAGCCTTGCCGCCAGAAAATCTACTCTCACAGAAACGGAATACCACATATACAAATGGCTCGAGCCTTGAGCCACCTATTGGCATCTCATCTTACTGTACAACGATTCATTATAAATCACGTCGTGGCCTCTGTCGTTTCTCTACTACATCTCACCTACCATGGGACCATCATGACCAACAATTTCACCGCTCTGTCGTCTTTCCCGCAGCTTTTATCCTCGTGCTACGTCAAACTTACACTTGATGTGACATGAGGTTGTACAACAACGAAAACAACAAACAAGGTGGCTTCTTTTTGTGACATGTAGGTGACAAGATATTCACTGAGGACCTTGTACAATGAAAACCGGAGGAAAATGAAGGACATCGAAGGAGATCGGTTCGTCGTGTAACAGTCCACTGGATTCACGTTATAAGTATAGACTTCCTCCTGTCCTGATCTTGCTTTCATCCTTCCGTCAGATCTGTTCTTCGTTGAACAAGCCGTTTTGATTACTAATATCCAATCTGTCGCCTCGATCCTTCGACGAAAGGATTCAATCCAGAACATTCAAGAAATGGCCCAACCTCTTCAAAACATCATCTATATTTGCCTCTATAAGAAAGACCCAGGCACTGAACCAACTCTCCCCGACTGTCTAGACAAGCAAGTCGAATCCATCTATCACAAAAAATTTATAGTCCTGAATGCTAATTTCTCACACTCAGATATCATTGGAAGATTGTCCGTGGACCACGAGATGCAAATGCGAAGACAGGCATACTATATAGCTGCAGTAGCTTAGCCAAACCACGAAATCCCGAACGGGGACCAGGAGCATATTCGCAATGGCGTATTAGGACGGAAACTTTGAACGCAGATACCAAACAGGGGATGATGGCCCGACTTATTGTTGCCGAAGCGTCTGCAACAGAGCTCGACAGTGTGCATCACTGGTTGTCACGTCGCCGTGGTATACCAAAGTTTCCAGATCACATGGATATCAGCTACATCGAGAAACTCATGACCCACCTTCTGCAGACCAGACCGGAGATGTTCAAGAGCTTGACCCCTGCCTTACCTGCCGAGATTCTACATTGGGGAGTGCAATACGTGCAGGAAAAGGAGTCTCAAGGGAGATACCAGCCTGGTTGGGATGATGATGAGGAGGCTCCTATACCCACATATAATCTGCTATCCTCTGCCGCCCAAGACGCTGACGAGACTGCCACGGCAACATACAGCGTTTTATCCTACTGGGAAGCAGTTCCATGAATAGAAAAGATGATTATTATTGACTGATATGTTCTGTTGTAAATTAGTCCAGGAATACAACAGAACTTGAACTTGGAACTGCTGTTTCGGTTTCCTTCCACAACACATTGGTTTTGATACTTTGATGTAGAGAGAGATTCATCCCAATTCCTCTGGAGTCTGAAACATGGAGGATTTATAGCACAACGATCATAATTGTGAAAATGTAGCTCCCGTTTTTGAACCTCCTGTTCTTTATGCCGATCAACTATATTCGATGTCGAGGTTTCCACTTCGGACCGAATTCCCACCAGGATGTCTCAACCACCGCCATATCCACATGAAATAATCACGGAATCAACCACATTCTCAAACGACGACAGGAGACTCAAATGCGAGTTCACTGATGCGAGACTCTCTTGATATTTAAAGAGAAACAGCACCAAATCTGCTATGAAAACCTAGATTTCCAGGAAAACTAAATGTGAAAAAGTTTTATTCTCATTCGAATAACCAACCACCCATCGACCGGGAAAGCATTATAGTGGCGACCGCGACTGAACTGAGACTGCCTACATCTGGACAAGGCATCGTCTAGAACACCAGCAGTGATGATGGGTCTGGAACTACAGGCACGTCAACAGCAGTAGAAGCAATAGAGCGAGCCTCAAGCAGGTCTGCAGAAAAACATGGGGAAAATCTTCATATCCCCAAGACACACCCCAAACTTCGAAAAGAGGACCACGGCTGGCGCTGGGTGATTCAGAATTTCACGCCATCTTGGTTTTCCGTCAACATGGGCACTGGTATAGTGTCCATATCCTCCCCCATACCCTCTCCACCACCTGCTCCCCCCCCATCATCAGATACATCAGCTACATCATCTTCACTCTCAACGTCCTCTTCTTCGTCGCCATCTTCTCCGCCACATTCCCTACCCTGTTGTATTCAAACTCATGATTGAACATCCCGTACAATCGTTATTCCTGGGTACCGCGCCGATGGGGTTCGCGACCATAGTGAATGTGTTTCCGTGGTTTGTGCGAGCGGCTGGGGTGACTGGGCGGCGTATTTGGCTTGGGAAATGTGGTGGGTTGGCTTTTATGATGTGAGTGAATCAATTTTCATTTTGGTCGCGGGTTTCTGGAAATTTTGAGAAGAGATGGGGTGGGTAAGAGGCTGATGGATGTTTATAGGGTGCATGTTCATCCTGGTCAACCGCTCTCGACAATGATGGCTGTTTGGTTGCTGGTTGCACCGATCGTCGCGTCGACTACAGGTAGCATTATTTCAGGGGTCCTATTGGATGATCGACAACATGCACTCTTGACTATCATCGTCTCTTACGTGCTTTGGGGAAGGGGGGGTCGCCTTTGGCTTTGGTTATTATGGTGATCTATTTCCAACGTCTTGCAATACACAAACTGCCTCCAAGGGACGAAATAGTATCTTGTTTTCTACCCGTCGGTCCTCTTGGGCAGGGTGGTTATGGGTATGTTATTGGTATCTTGATACACTACTTTTCAAATCATCATGTTCCACTCACTGCTCTGCAACGTCTATCATGTTGCCAATATTGACGATTGGTTTCTGATTTCCCTTCTTTTCACCCTTGTTGTTCTTTTGCCCATGATGCCCATGTCCAGTCTTACCCCTAGGCATTCCCTTCTTTACAAGCCCCTCTGGAACTTCCTTAACCTGCTTTCCATCCCTCCAAAGCACTCCCAATTTCTCTTTCGTCTCGACAACAACATCAAAGAACTCCGTTCCAATGACTTTCCTTCCCCCCGTCTCTCTCCCTTCTGACAGGATAACACCATTCTCGCTCGTCCAGAAAGGGACCCCTGATTCCAGTGCTTTCTTGATATTAATGTAGATGAGAATTTGTGCATCGGTTCTCATCCCGGATATGACTACTTGATTGCCTTGCCCTGGAACAGTCCCGCTGCGTGGTTTGACCGGACCATCAATACCATCAGGCATTATCTCGGACAAAGTTGGACCAATAGCAAAGTGAGCATGAACTCTGCTCATAGGTTTCAAGCCCCCGGTTGTCATGATCAGAGGCCATGCCGCATGGTAAGTTCCGTGGACAACCGTATCAGGTATGGAGTCTGGTTTATCAAGAGTGATTGGCTCGAGGTAATCCGCCGAATCGATCGTCTTTATGGAATGGCCCTGTGTTGCTCGTATCAAATAATGCCTTGGGTCCTGATCGACCTTTGCTTTCTCTAGAGCCACTTGCGTCGATGTCTTTTGAGAGTCTAATGACAGATCCTTGATATCATCTCCAAAGTTGTCAGACTTCAATTCTTTTCCTCCATCGGCAGTGTATAACAATGCAAATCGTTGCTTATTGTTCTCGACCACAGAATCCAAGATCTCCTGAAAAGTGATCTTTAAGGACTTGGCTTTGTGCCATTTCAATAGATCTGATACTTTGGCATATCCTTGAGGAGTCAATTCAATCTTCTCTTGTGGTGCTGAATGTCGAAGAACTCGAGATAATGTTTTGGATACAACGACTCCCCTTGGTTGGGTTGCTCGGTCGTTTCTGCCCATGATGTATGGGAATCTGTGATTTCTTATACGTGCACGGATTGTCAAACGCCTGTCCACTCCGCTGCACGCACCATTTGACTAGATCACGTGCAATTCAGTCAGAGTTTTTTGCAACAACTTCAATGAGTGAGCTGATGGGGGTGGAGAATAATCCCCAAAGCATTGAGATATTGTTCGGCAATTATGACTTCACCGAGAAGGTGAGGAACGTAGATAGAAGAGATCGTAAAGTGTTGGGTTCTCTCTATTTGAAGCTCACTCACCTTGTATACGAGACTTCCTGGCGTTATTCGAATAAACGAAGAAATCAATGGTAGTGATGCAAAACAATCTATTCGATCATTTTTACTGTGTACTCAGGATTGTGGGTGACGTCCAGAAGTGAGTCAGTGCCCC
The DNA here is from genome assembly GCA_001006345.1 of Phaeomoniella chlamydospora. Taxonomy (NCBI): domain Eukaryota; kingdom Fungi; phylum Ascomycota; class Eurotiomycetes; order Phaeomoniellales; family Phaeomoniellaceae; genus Phaeomoniella; species Phaeomoniella chlamydospora. Next base: position 42,242 of record LCWF01000183.1, on the reverse strand, counting down.
AACATCACCCACACACATTCTACAATTCATCTTCAATTTCCCCTCTTGCTCTGTAATTTAAATAACTCGGTTTAATCGACCACGACGATATATCAAATATGTAGGGGAATCACTTTCCACTCCATCCGTCTATAAAAGAAGTCTGCAGAGGATCTTTATACACCCAAGCAACTGATCATGAGTAATGACTTGCTATCCATTTCTCGGCCATCTCCGAGCGAGAGCAACTTCATGGCGGCAGGCAAAGTTCCTACTTTGACAAACCCCCGCGAAGTATCAATGTCTATCTCCGTCGAACAGTGTGTAGACGATAAAGACAGGTAAGTCCGTGTAGCTATATTACCTCGTAGAAATCCTCACCCTACACCATCCCTCAAAGCATCTCTGTTTATCCGCCTCATCTGCGCGCATCACCAAAACTCTCAATCCAACCCAACACAACTCTCCTCCTCCACCATGACGACCGACCAATCCACAAACAACCCTCTCTTCCCCCCTCGCAAACCCCTGACCTCCTCTCAAATCTCCTCCGCCCTCCGCGCCGCCCTAACTCTGCAAGAAACCGCCTCTAACCAACACTCCAAACGCCCCTTCGGTTCCGTCCTCCTCGGGCCTGACAATGAAACGATCCTCCTCTCCCACTATTCACTCTCGCACGTCCGGCACTCCGAAACGCAACTTGCGCGTCTCGCCTCCGACCACTTCCCGCAATCCTTCCTCTGGCAATGTACGCTGGTTTCCACCTGGGAACCCTGCGTCATGTGCGCCGGAACCATGTACTGGGCGAATATCGGGGGATTGGTCTACGGAGCCGGAGAAGATAAATTGAGGGGTTTGACGGGAGAGGGAAACAGTGAGAATATGACGTTGGATTTGGGGTGTAGATCGGTCTTTGAAAGGGGCCAGAAGGATATTACGGTCGTGGGACCGGTGGAGGGATGGGAGGAGAAGGTCGTGGAGAGTGCGAAGAAGTGGTGGGATACTCATAAGTAGAGAGAGCGGTTTAATGTCTTTCGGGGAATGTGTTGAGGGGGTCAATATTCCGTACCAGATCTGGGGTCTTTGGGCTCATATTTTGAATACATACCCATCAAATGGGAATTCTTATCTGGCCATGACTTGAAGGACTTGTGGCCAGGGCGTGGTGTATACGGTATGATGGTCTATGGAAATGTTGTGTGAAGGTAAAAAATAAGTATTTATGTTCAAAACGCCACAAAAGTCTAGTTTTCTTTTTCAGCAAAAAACCGTCCATGGACAACCAATCGTTAGAATCCATGATATTCAAGTCCGAAAGCTTTTTCTCAAATCTGGCTTTGAAAAATGGCAATGGCGATGAAACAAAACTATGAATGACAAGATCCAGCTTTCTCTTTTCTCCCTCCTGTATGTTCAATTCCATTCTCGAATCGATATTTCCTCGTATGCCTAGCCGGAATCTTTCTTTCAAAAATTTCATCAATCTCGTGAAATGTCCTACCCTTGAGTTCGGGAATGTAAAAGTATGCCCACAGTGTGGCCAGAAGCGATAAACCACCGAATACAAATCCGACCTTGCCTTTTAGATTCGCTTCGTTTGGGGTCACCATGTAAGGAACGATGATGTTCATGACGATGCCGAATATGGCTTGGGTGGCGGTGGCTAGGGCGATGGTTCGGGCACGAAGATGAGCGGAGGGAGTTTCGCCGAGGACGGCAAAGGCCACACAGCCGATTGTGCTTTGGTAGAAGAGGGCGTAGATCACGGTGAGAGAGGCTTGGACCCATTTTGCCGGAGAGGTAGGAATTAAAGAGACAATACCGATGAGGAAAAGGATAGTGGTGAGACTGATCATGCCGCAGAGGAAAAGACGTCGACGACCGAAATTGTTAAGTAGGGACCAGGATATAATGACACCGACGACGCCGCAGGCTGTTACACCCACACCAAGGTCGAAGGATTTCTCCACGGCAAGACCGGCGAGCTGAAAGAAGTAGGTTGAAAAGCCAAGAACGAAAATGATACCGGTAAAGTGTTGGCAAGCAAAGACACCCACTGAGATCAGACTGCGGGTAAAGTTGGTGCCTTTGAAACAATCTGACCATTTAGAGTTACCTTGCACGGAGACTTCGTCATTGATCGTTTTGATCATGGTAGCCAGACGGGCTTCCGTGTCGAATTCTGTACCGTATAGGTTCCGAAGTTGTGTTCGAGCACTCGGTAAATCGTTTTTACGGACGTAATACCATGGGGATTCAGGAGCCCAGGGCAAACCAATTGCTAGAATGAGCACAAACAGCCATTGCATCGCTAATGGTCCTCGGTATGACCATCTGTCGGGTCGATTCCCGAATCCACGTAGCACACTGTTGGAGAGGAGCTGCCCTACAACGATACCGAAATTGGTTCCGGATGTTGTCAGACCACGAAGAGCGACAGGAGAGATCTGTAAAGCGTCAGAGAAAGGGTTGCTGGTATCATGTGAAGAGAGCTGGAACATACTTCAGAGCAATATAGGGGTCCTAGCGTTAAGCAGAAGCCCAATCCAACCCCTACAATCAATTTCCCGATCAAAAAGGCGACTTTGACTGTCGCAAAGACTTCTCCAAAGATACCAGCAGCGCAAAAGACGAGACCTATCCCCAATGCTGCCCGACGTCCAATGAGGTCAGCCAGCCAGCTACATATGAAACCTCCCAGAAACTGGCCAACCGAAGAGATGGAGTTGAAAGCACTTTGCCAACTTGCGGGCAAGATCGGCTGTCCTTTGTAGATGTAGCCAAAATCTTCTCGGAAGCGAGGAACCGAAAGTATAGCACCATTTACTTGAGCATCAAACCCCCAGCCCACAGCAGTCATGGCAAAGAAGAGACACCAAGCAGCGATGCTCTTGTTGTTTCGTAAGACATCTTTGGCAGATGCATAGTCGTCCTGTGTTGCCACTGTTTCAACGTGATCATCCTCTGCCGGTGGAAAGTGGATATCATCGACCATCATGATCTTTGAATGTGCCATGGTCCCAGTCAGAGTTGTGTCAAAAAGCCATCACATTCGAAAAATCCCAGGGAATCGATTCCGACCACGAGCAAGGAGATATATGATCTATCAGCCAGCCATGGTGAGCTGTATGGATGACGGGCTTGGTGAGATGAGATCGGTTGAAGAGCTACGAGACCGGGGAAGGTTGGGTGACGTCGGATACCGGCGGTGGGCTGTCACTACTGCTAAGAATACTCTGGAAGGATGAGTAACGTTGAGATTTTAGTCGCTTTGACTCATCCTTCGTATACGATTGCCGTTGTCGATGACAGGGCTGATGGAGATTGGGGGGGGGCAGGTTTCAAAAGATACGACTTTTAGCGATAGATAATCCACGTTTGGAGTCATGGAGACTACAATACCCGTCCATCGTTTGAAACTTCCCCTACCAGTTGCCGTCGCTGGTCTGGACCGTAGCCGTGGAAGTTTATTCAATTGGGAAGATTGGTTCCATATCTTTTTCGGTGCGACAGGGATCACAGCTACTACTATGTATGTACTATGTACTATGTACATCGTACTAGGTATGGTACGGTACATACTGTATTAAGTGGAATACTGTAATTAGCATGGGGCCTCGTGGCCTGTTCTTGCTTTGGACCCTTGAGGAAGAGTCATTAGGTACATACAGTATTACGGTAGGTATTGGATACAGTAAGGTACAGAAGATACAGAGACAAAGATACAAGACATTCGAGTATGAGATGAACGGTATCGGGGATCTATGGGAGCATAATTAAATGGCTCGAGATCAACAAGTAACATTGTTTCACGACCAGGATGCATTACTGAGTGAATGTGTGAGACATGTCAATGATGCTAATAATATTAACAATCTTGATCCAGGTACCGTGCTTGGGTGATATCTTATGGGTGATACAGGCATGCTAATCCAACAGGTGCATGTGCATAAGTTAATTAATATGTGACACCTAATTAGGGACCACTTCCTGGCTATACCTACATAGTACCTAGGCGTCCTGTCAGGTACTTCCGACGATCAGCCTCTCTTCCACTTCCCCGAAATGGAAGGAAGACATTCTTCGAGAGAATCCCGATGATGACTGAAGGTCAATGTGCTGTATGATGATGCAGTTTGTGATTCAGCTGTCTCTCAGCTGGAATAATTTTGCTCACCGTCTCTTCACCTTTCTACTATGTAGAAATGTGTATTGTACGGTAATGCGTACTGCACTATACTCAAAGACCGCCTGGACAAGGTTAGTGCCTTGTATCCGACCTTTCCTGGGGCGGAATCATGGGGGCCGAAACTTGTACTTTACCGTATTTGTTACTCATGCTTATCGGCATTCCTCTTTTGCTTTCCACACAGGGCGGCCGAGGTGCTTTTTTCTCCTCCTTCGCTGCCGGAGACGAATCGCCTCTACCTGCGGCTGAACATTCTCTTTATTATTGTTAAATACCCTGGGTATCAGTATTTCAGTATGGATTGCGTATGTGTAGATACTTCGCCTCTTCCCCCGCTTTCTGTAATCCTCTACTGGCGTTCTCGGTGGTCTAGAATTACACCCATAGGATCTCTCCCACAGTGTCATTTCTCTACTCGTAAAGCGAATCGTTATTCTTATCTATTTCATCTACCATTCTCCCCTCCCCTCATCCTCATCCCGAAACTCCGCCCATGAGAACCATCACAGGCGTCATATCTGAATAGAAGCATATCGGATTGCTCGGGCCATGCTATCAGATAGTGGATAAGCTCTTGATACTCCGTTATACTGCAGTCTTTTCCGCCTTGAATGCTATAAATAGCATCGATCCATGTCCCTTACACCAGAAGCTGCCAGCAATAAGCGGCCCAAATCTCGTTCCGACAACGCCTATCCCCGGAAGCGAGCCTTGCAGGCCTGCCAAACATGTCGTGCCAGACGAACCAAATGTGACAATGGTCGCCCTAGTTGCTCGGCGTGTTTACACCTTGGAGCAGAATGTATTTACCGTGAAAAGGACAATTCAACGTACGCTTGGCTCTTGTAGCACGGCACCGAACATGCTAACAATCATTATAGACTTGACCAAGGCACCTTGACTATTCTGGAACGGCTCGATGGCCTGGAAGCTTTGTTGCTATCCCCGGCAAGACTACATGGAGAGCCAAGCCCACTCGCATCGAATTTTGTTCGTCCACATATTGATCGGCAGAACCATGTGTCGCCCGTGAACTTCAGTTCTCCGGTGCAGTTGGACGAAAGTGACTCTTTCCCTCACAGTATCACCGTAGAGGGAGTCCTTTCATGGCCCCTATGGTCCGGCCAATGGGATGGAGAACTCAATATCAAGCAACTTCTCCTATCAAATCCCTTCGGAAATCCGCCTCCCGCGGGAAAAGAGACTAAACCGGAAGATACTATCATGGGCGAGGAGAGACTTATTAACAATTACTTCAAAGCATTCAATATCTTCAATCCGGTCCTAGATGAGCGTAAAATCAGTCAGTATCGGCAAGAGGTTCAATTGAATGGCTATGGGTGGGATGCACAATCTTGCCTACTTGTACGTGCTGTTTCGTTTCTTGATTTGTGAAGCGTCGCTGACCTTTCTTACAGCTCTTGGTCTTTGCTATCGGGAACATTGCGGAATTGGAAGAATATTGGGCGGACCGAGGAAATTCCTACGCTTGGAGAGAGTCAGCAGCTTTCCAGAACGCCGAATCATGTTTCAGATCTGCACAAAAACGATTCGGATTGTTGCTTTCCAATGCAGGGGTCGTGGAAGCCCAGTGCCTTTATCTGGCAGGGAATTATCTCATGTCGACGCTACGCCCTTTAGAGGCTTGGAGAATGTTTGTGCAAGCTGTAGCATGCTGTCAGACTTTCCATCCGTGTCAAGGAGAAGCGGATCAGGTGCTTTCTCCAGATATTAGAAACGAAAGAAGCGTACAAGACAGCATTTACTGGACATGCTTCAAATCAGAATTGTAAGCATTCTTACGTTCTGTTTGTTCAGTTCTAACATATCGATAGAGAGCTGCGGCTTGAACTGCATCTGTCAGAGTCAGCGCTACGTGACTTCAAATATCCATCATTCTTTCCATCTCCGCCAAAGGATCTGAAACCAGAAGGTGAAGCAGCTTGGTACTTCTACCTTGCTGAGATTGCTCTGCAGCGTTTAAGGGGCCGGATATTGTATAATGCATACAAATGTCAGATAACAGGGTTGACTGTACATGACATGATTGATATGGTCTTGAATTTTGAACAACAGGCCAGGGAATGGTACGTTCAGGTGAATCTTCATATTGCGACATGACTGACGAGTATGGCGATTACTGTAGGATGTCTTCTCTTCCAGCTGTTCTGGCACTAGATAGGGAACCACTGATCGACCATTCTGGCCACGAGGCAGAACACGAGTCGCTGCGACTCATCCTCCGAAGCCATTTACTGGATTGTTTTGAAGTAATGTATTGGCCGTTTATCAAAGAGATACTAAACCACGATTTCCATGCCGGCCCTGCTATGTTACAACAGCCAACTCCTACTGTCTTATCATTTGCTCAGAAGGGACTCGACGTCTGTATCGATCGTATCGAGCAGACGGAGACTGGCTTTCGTTCCCGACATCATGGGACCTGGCTGACGCTTCGATCTTGTGCACGAAGTGCATTTGTTCTCATGGCAGCTAGGGAACGTTTTGCAGGATCTCCTGAGTTCAAGAACTATCTCAGACTTCCCAGCTCATTGGTTGTTTGCGTGAACAAGGTCATGGATCTGCTACGCTTTTGGCAGCAGGAAGTACCGGATGCCTACAATCGTTTGCAGATGCTGCAGAACCTCATGACTAATGACCTAAGCATAACGTGAAGAGAGACCGCAATCTGCAGATGGTCAATTCTAGCATCACAATCCCCGAGCTTTCCTAACCATACGCTCTCTAAACAGCAGGTTTCCTCCGCCACTTGAATTCATGAGTTGCAGGCAACCACTAGCGGAACATTGAATGCCGGAGAATTTATCAAAGTCCAATATTTGGAATCCATCATCATGATCATCATAATAATAAATTTATGGTCATACGGATATCAAAGCCTTTAGACCAGCCGCAGCATGATTGATAACCACGACTCGTGCCGGCCTCAGCATCCGAAACTAGTCAGGAGCTAGAGATCTTGGAGGAAGGATTAACCCTTGAAGGTTATTGCAGTCAACGGCAACGAAGTAGATCATGAACTGCAGGATGACTATCTGGTAGGGCTACGCGGTGGCAAGTATTGGTGAGATGGATGGTAGCAATGGGCTGGGCCATGTCCAATTATGTCAATTCAAATTTTTGGGACTGGAAAACACCGTCATGTGTCATGTGAGGAGGAGGGAGCAGCATATTACGACTCATTCGTCATATTCGATCGACACATTCACATATCTGAAAAGAGTCCAGATGCTCTAAAAAGCCATTTGAGGGTCTATTGTTCGGTATTGGATCACAAGGCCTTCGGGCATCAAAGATACTTTGAGTATGATCTTTCACTAGAGGTACTGTATCTACAAAGTGATCGACATGCATCACCATTTAGTCCCGAGGTGTTCCAACCGTTCCCGGGACAGGGTCATCTTGTATCCCTTGCGGACTTATTGTGGCACAGTTACAAGAGTAGATAATTTCCCCATCCGGCCAAATGAAGTTGATATCCCACGCTCCCTCGACTTCCCCACTGTCCCCACATCTGGTGTCTCGCAGACCACCTCCCTGGTCACTTCATTTCACAATCTGCATAGCGACGTTTCAAACTAAACATCTAGGTGGAAGGCGGCGAATCACTGCCTCTTAATGCTGTGGTGGTCAACAGATGTACAGATAACGATTCTGTGCAACATCAAGCCGCTGCTTCCAGACGTTGCGCAAGGCTCTTGTGATGGCTTACTGAATGAACAATGAAAGAATGCCGGTTAAAATTGCAGCGGGTTACATCAGTCAAACTGCTTCAAAGTTTCCTGTTGGAATGAGAATGACGCGTAGGCCAAGCCTGGAATCAATAATGCAACCACTTCCACATTCCTTGCCCGTTAGCTGCCTGATCTCGAACGTGGTTTTCACTTACTGACTCTCAGCCGATAAGAATCATGCTGCTTGCCTAACGCTTATGGGTATACAAGCCACAACCGAGTCTGGATCCGAGCAGTTGGCTTCTGTGCCACAAGAGCCAGATTCGCCCTGTTGAAACTCCTATGGAGCTACTACGGTCATTCCGCGCGCTTTGTCACACAACCTGGACTTCTGTGTAATCCATGCTGTGTTAAACATCTAATTGAGACCCACGGATATCAATTTTATCTGTCCTACTTATCCACTGTTATCTTCTGAATGCGGGTGTTGAGTGAAGCTTGATAGCTCCTTAAGGTAAACAAGGGTGACATCTGGGTGAACTAAGGCCGATCCTCAACGTGACTATGCACAAACGCGGGATTATCTTGGACTTCAGAATGGCAAAACAGCTTCTTCCTTTTCCTTTACATGTTGTCGACACCTTCTCTTTGTTACTCCATTTCTATTTAAGAGCTTTCTTTCAGCACTTCTTTGCTGGTCCATTCCTTTGATTGTCCATATGACACTGGCTGTCCTTTGAATACCTTCACTTCAAGTCACTCCTTGAATTCAATCGTTAAAAAGTCCTTCTAGACCTTGATAGACTTACTTGATTCACTTCAATTCTGTCCATTTCTGCACAGATCGCAACCGACATGTTTGCCTTTACCCTGCTAACACTCTTGGCATGCGTTTCTCACAGCAGTGCCTGGATGCCAGGCGTACACAAGCAAATCCTTGACAACAACGGCCGTGATCTTTTCAACCGAACTTCAAGACATAGTAATTCCTCGACTTCGAGAAGATGGACCGAGTCATCCAGCTCCAAGATTCGCGGCGTCAATATAGGATCCTTATTTGTCTTTGAGCCATGGCTGGCAGGAACAGAGTGGAAAAGCATTGGTTGCAAGGGATATAAGTCTGAGTTCGATTGTGTCTCAGCTCTTGGACAGGATGCTGCAAATACTGCCTTTCAAAAGCATTGGTCAACATGGTATACCGAAGACGACTTCACCGAAATGGTCAGCTACGGTCTGAACACAATTCGCATTCCCGTTGGCTACTGGATGTATGAGAGCCTGGTCGACAGCAGTAGCGAATACTTCCCCCAGGGTGGTTTCGCATACCTCGAGCAAGTTTGCAATTGGGCTGCCAATGCCGGTCTTTACATCATTATTGATCTCCACGGTGCACCAGGAGCCCAAGTTTCAACCAATGCCGACACTGGACAAGTATGTAATCGATTCAAAAAATCTTCACCCTTGACATCACTAACATTTTTTTTTTCTCTTTCTCACTAGTACGCTTCTACTGCCGGCTTCTACCAAACCTACCAATACACTCGTGCAGTTGAATTTCTGACCTGGATGACGACCAATATTCACAGCAACAACAACTTTCGCAACGTCGGCACCCTCGAAATCGTCAACGAACCCATCCAAAACTCCAAAACCGTCTCCACCATGCTCTCCTCCTACTACCCGCTTGCCTTCGCCGCGATCCGCGCCACCGAACTTGGCCTCGGAATCTCCACCTCAAGCAGCTCCTCCCAACTCAACATCATGGTGATGTCCCAGAAATGGGGTTCCGGCAATCCCACCAAATACCTCTCATCCAACTACACATCCACCGACATCTCCTACGACGACCACCGCTATCTGAAATGGGATTCCACCGTCGTCCCCGTCTCCCAATCCTCCTACATCTCCGCCTCCTGCTCCGACAACCGCGGCAACGCATCCGACACCGCACCCGTCATCGTCGGCGAATTCTCCCTCAGCGTCGCCGACTCCGTCGAAAATACCTCCGACTGGAAACCTTCCAACAATCCCACTTTCTACAAAAATTGGTTCGCAGCACAGGTCATGGCTTACGAAAAATCAAACGGCTGGATCATGTGGGCTTGGAAAAATCAATTGGGAGATTTGCGATGGGGTTATCAAGCTGCTGTGCAAGCAGGTGTGATTCCCAAGAATTTGGATCATGTTTATGATATGAATGTTTGTTGATTTTTTTTTTCTTTGATTTTTCTTGCGGTCTGAGCCCAAAAAATTTATTATTCTTTTTTTTTTTTTTCTTCTTCTTCCTTCTCATTGTTGTCAAAGACGAATATCAAATCCCTTCAACGTTTGCAATCTCTGATCTGATCCGGTATCAACCATCACCATTATGATCAACGACATTTATCCCCCCCCACCTCTTTTCTTTTTTGTTTTTGGTTTTTCTTCTCTCGAATTCTTTCGATTCTCTAATTTCTACCACTCTTCTGTTTCATCCAATACAGTATTTGATTTCTACCCAATTACCTAAATAGAATAGATAGAATAGATACCCCCTCCCCGCAACTGGCAGACCCGTTTAAACCCAAATTGAAAAAAAAAATTGTCGCAAATATTTATACTTTTGTATAGTTAAATGAAATAAAATGATTGGAATTGGGGTTTGATGATATTTGATATCACATAATAATGTATCCGTCATATTATATAGTAAGTAATAGAATACGATTCTAACTCATTTGATCTCTCTTCCTCTTTCTCTCTCTCTCGCTCTCTTTCCTCTTGAGTACTCCCAAATCCTCCGTCCCTCATCCACACCCCACACCCCATCCTACTGTAACCTCCCGGGGACACCAAAAAAATAAAATTAAAAAAAAACTAAAACGCCCTCTACCCTCTTTCCCATGCACATCTTCCGGCTTTACCCTTTCCCTTTCATGACTCTGTTTTCCGCCATATCGTATCCCATCCTTCCCCCTTTGCTCATTTCAATTCACACTCCTTTTAAAAGGTTCTCGCCAATTTACTTCTCTTCCGAATCCAAGGTCCAAAGAAGTAAACAATATACACCAAAGCCACGATACCGAGGGAAATAAATGCGATACAAGCCATTGCCCAGGTGGTTCCGAGATTGTCGAACATTACGAGACCTGTTGCCCGCGAAAGAAAGAAAAAGGATTAGTGACTCTTAGATTTTTCTTTTTCTTTTTTGGAGTGGAATCCTTAAGACAAAGGTAAGAAGAGGTAAAGGGACCGGGCGTACCGATATGTGCGAAACTCGCTGCGATCAAAAAGCTAGGGATCAGGAATGCTGCAATAGCGCTCGCGGCAACGTTGGGATATGCATCAGTGATGTAATTCAACATTCCGAGATAGAGTAATGGATCACAGAAGCCGAGAACTGCGCCGGCGATGACAGGGGACCAGTAACTCGTGTTTCCGTTCGAGGTGAATGCGAACCAGAAGAGGGAGATGGGAAACAACCATACGGTTACAAGCGAGATTAAGAACCGGGCTTCGGGTCGGTTTTGGCCACCGTTGCGGAGTCGGTCGCGTTTGTACAGGTAGGTTTGAATGGGGACGATGGCGAACATGACGACGACGCCGACGACGAAGTTTAGATAAGTTAGGTCGGCGCCGATGTATGACAGGCCGTTGTTGTAAACGAAAACATCGAAAACGCCATCGAGGTAGAGGAAGAGCAGCTGTGAAAAAGGGCAGAGCGTTAGTTGGGAGTTTCAACACTTCATAAGGAACGTGGAGAGAGTGTGTGAGGGTGGGATTTGGGATTCGAGGGAATGAAAAGCGTAAAGAGGGTGTCATACCCCATAAGCCCAACCGTTGTAAATGGCTAGAAAAGTCACAATGGGTTCGGTAATCATGATTCTGAATGCCATGGTTGTAATGAATCGCATCTCCTTGAGGACATTGACTTTGGTTTCGGCTACTGCGATCGCGTTTTCGTCCACTGATCCGTGTCTAGCAACTTCATTTTTGATGACTTGACGAGGGAGCGTTTCGGGAACGAAACACATTGCTAAAGAGAAAACACCGCCGATGATAACACTGAAATGAAGGTTTCAGGTTAGCACGAAAGGTCTCCCTGTCTAATGTTGGACTTGAATTGGAAAGAGGGCATACTTGATCCAGAAAATCCAATTGAGACCCATGTTGGTATTATCGGCAATCCATTCTCCGACCGGAGATCCTACACTTGGACCAATGTTGGCACTGGCGACGAATAGTGCCATTGGTTGTGCTGAGAGCATGTTAGCAACAAGTGATCATGATATTCGATAAAATAGATAGGCTTACAAGCACCATCTTCGTCACCGAAGAGATCAGCGATCGTGCCGGCAACATTTGACACGGCCGTTGAACCAGCTGCTCCGCATAAGAATTGGAAGATGACACTGTGAGAAGTTTAGCAAGGTTCTTGACAACTAATGACAGATCTGACTAACAGCATCGGCATGTTATAAGAGAGGGCAGTGCCCTAAGGAAATGAGTTAGTTATTGGAGAGAGAATGTTTTAGTCGATAGAGATGTCCATACGATGTTCAGGATAGTATAGAGCAAGATCGAGATCACATAAACCCATTTTCGGCCACCAATGTCACTCCTGTAACATAGTAAGAAGGGGAGAATCTCTCATCAGATGAATTGCATATGCATACAATGGTCCAAGGAATGCTGGTCCAACGGCGTTACCGACAATGAACATCGATTGGCCCAGAGTCGCAACTTGAGCACTGACACCATATTTCTCTTCCACCCTTGAAATCAGATGGTCAGTCGATGTCGGTATTCTTCGTTCAATGCGAAGAACGAAAGCTTACAGGAATTTGGCCGAGACATAACTGGTCGATGTGATGGTGACAAAGGTCTGGAGAAGACAGTAAATACTGGTGATTAACCATTTCTTCCAGGAAGGCCAGTGCTGAGGGTGGTTGAGGTCCTTGGTTTGAACTTGATTCAAAACATCAAGGGCCTGGTTGACTTCTACGCCTTCATGACCCAGTGGCTTTGGAGTGCCTTTCTCTTTATCCATGACCTTGGCCGGGTCACCAGTGACCGAGGAGTTGTCTGACATTTTTCGTCACTCGTCGAGACTCAATTGAGACCGGGATATGCCTCTCTCTCGAGAAGTCACGGACCAAGGAGGGACAGAAGGATAATAAGGGTCTTCAAGATCTAGCTATAGCGGAGGTTCAAAAGGAGCTCGCCTGGAGAAGAAATCAAACAGAGTTGATCTTCTCCAGAAGGGGGAAAAACAAGACGTAAAAAAAACCCTCAAATGGAGCAAAATCCCAAACTTACATGCGGCTCTTTCATAGGATTTGAGGAAAGCCCGAAAATACGGAGCTAGGGATCAAGAAGGAGTGGTTCCACACAGGACCCAGTTCAACGACACGATTGATGCGACAATTGCTATACGTAAGACTTGGCGGTCGGCATTTATACAGCAAACTGACTAAAAGCAGCAGAAGGAAATACGATTTTCCATTGAGGGATCCATCTGTAAAGCCCCTGCTTGTAGATGGATGATTATGAGAAGAAAGCGTTTGACTGGAGCATCAGGTCGCTGACAACGGTAGCGACCGGATCATTACTCATTGTGATGAGGCAAAGGCCAGACGCTTTCTGGAACTGTAATCGATCTTCATGCGAGCGTGTGTAGAGATTGAGTTTGGCCAATGGTCACTGTTCGTACTCAGTATTATTGATTTGTTCCAACGGGTGGTGCAACTTTCGGGCCTACCGAATTGCCGTAACTTCCGTGTGTGGGCTTTTGAGACAAAAGGCATCATGGTGTGCGGCATGTTCTCGATGGACAAGATATCCATGATCAGGTGTCCGACCATCGAGAACATGCATTGATCTGGCTAATGAATTCTTTCTAGAAAGGCAGGTTCAACATTTCAATATCCACAAAAACAAGAATATAAAGCACAAAAGACAAGGCGGCGGAAGTGGGCATGAACAAGCTTTTTGCCGAGCTGCTGATGCTTCTTGAATTTCCGATCGCCCTCATACCACTTTGGGATAACACGAAGTCGGTTTTCTCTTCTCGAATATCGAATGGAACAATAGGGTCATTGGCTAGCTGATGTTCGGCGATAAATATTCACTTCGTTTGTCTTGCTGTCGCAACATCTTATGGGCATCACTCGATCTACCTAATGGAAGTTCTGATTGTATCTTTCTCTCACATTCCCAGCACACAGCAACAATCATTGCGGGTTGATGATTGCCCTTTTGCTTTAAAGCCGCTCACCGGCTTCGGCGTAGACCGCCAGCAACCTTGAGGTTCCGTTGAATGAAACCCGCTGGTAGGATACACCAACCCCCAATTTCATTTTGTTTCAATCCCACCGAGATTCAGGTCCGTATGTCTTGAGAAAAATTAATCATATGTGCCGATTTCCCTGATACGAAGAACAATCTCCTCGAGTAAACAAGCAAGCGAAAGGAAAGATAACGGCTCCCTCCGAAACCTCCCCCAATATGGCGTCCACATCGACACTTTCTGCCTCAACCGTTGCCCGTAAAGCCGCGATCCGAGCTCAGATCGGGCCTGAACTGCGCAAAGTCGCTCTCCCTGATTCCCGGTTCCATTACGACTTTTCTTCTTTCATCACCGATTTCCGGGACTCGACTGTTGCGACCTCTCGGTTGATATCGCATCCTGCGTTTAAAGCCGCGAAGGTGATCTTCATCACACCAGATAACTGTCTTGAGGAGCTCCGTCTCGAGGCGTTGAATGCAGGAAAGATCGTGCTGGTGACGACGTATTCGATTCGGAGGGGTTTCTGGTTGTTGGATCCCGCGGTCATCAAAGGCGATATTGACAGACTCAAAGCGAGTCTGTTGGATACGATGGAGAAGGTGGGTAGACATGTTACACTACAGCAGATGAAGGACGAAAACCTGGTCGTCGATTTGTTGGTCACGGGTACCGGGGCAGTTGATACGAGAACCGGGATAAGATTTGGCAAGGGACATGGCTTCTTTGATCTTGAATGGGCAATTCTAAGTACTTTGGGAATGATCAGGGACGGGGCTCAGGTCGTCGGGTTCTGCCACGATTGTCAAGTGGTTGATGAGGGCTTGGAGGCCGAGCAGTTTGACACGGTTTGCGATTTGATTGTCACTCCCGGAGGAGAAATCGAGGTCACGAGTCCCCAGGATAAGCCTACGTGTGGAATCATGTGGGAAAGACTGGAATCGAATATGTTGGACGATATACCACCATTACGTGAGCTCCAAGAAATGCAGGGAAAGAAGATAACTTAATACATAGCTTCTAAATTTATGCTGTTGGTACAATGTGAGCTGTGGCTATAGTTGCTTCTCCTCCTCTGAGCATTTGCACGGCAAACATCAAGAATGATATACCAATCGCACATCTCATGACTCCAAGTCGATGTTCATCTCCAGTGGTTAAAACGTCCATGTAATTTCCCCAACGCCCCAGATCAATATATTCATGTTTTCTTGTTTATCATCCTCCAGACCTCTTCTTCTCCCTCCTGTAGCTTCTCGCCCGCTTTCTTTGCCCATGAGACCGCAGTATCCCACACACCTGCTATGCCTTCTTTCTCCTCAGTGAAGCCTTGCCCTGATGATGGGTGATAACCACTCCCAACATTGCCACCTAGAATCCCGTTGCTTCCTGAGGCATTACTTTGTCCAATACCCTGAAATGGATTGTATGGCTCCAAGGGACGGTCCGAGAACGAAGTTCGTGCGTCTTGTACGTAGCCTGGAGGCCCATTAAGCCCGCCAGCATCACCACCCAAAGATGATATGTGTGCCGTGCTTGTGCTGGACGCAGGCGGTTGCGCTCTCAAGGGAGATGATAGAGCGGGTGCCTGTTGGTGTGTTGGAAGCGGGGCTGTCGCCTGGGTCAATGAGGGAGCTGCTGTGGGCGTCGCATGTTGTGGTGTATAATATGAGGCCGGCTTTACTTCTTCGCCAGCTTTCGGGGGAGGGGGAACTGAAGGTCGAGTCGGTGTGGACTGAAAAGGTGTTGGTACAGCTCCAGGCTGGGGCGGAGGTGGTGAGGGAGAGGAAGGGATGAATGTGGAAGAAGCAACAGAGGCAGAGCTGGTTACTTGGGTTGGGGTCGGCTGAGGAAATGATGCAGGTGCAGCAGTGGGCGCAGGGATAGAGGCACCAGGTTGCGCCGCAGGATATGTTGGTGCAGTAGCTGGGGCACTGGTAGTCGAGGGAGCGCTTGAACTACTTTGACCAGGGCGCTGGACGTCATCGGTCGTAGCAGTTTTCGGAGTGACACCTTCAGGCTTCGCAGCTGTGTTTGTGTTGATAGGAGAACTTGTATAGACGGTGATACCAGACATGGTCTCAAGACAAGGTTACTGAAATTCAAGGAAAGGTGAGTAGGTAAACAGGATGAGAAGAGGAGGAATCATCAACGACTTTATGAGAGTCAATGCCCACTGGTATTCTGCCGCATCTGGAATGTTTGGAGGTGGGAGGCCGACATTTTGGAAGCTCTTTATTTGGCGGAGTTTCTCACATTACACATACCTCGTGGAGGTCGATCGTCGTAGGGATTCACTTTTGACACCATGGACTAATTATTTTTCAGCCACCGCTTGCCCTGTCCTTAGGTCACGGCCTGAGATGTTTACATACGCCATCAAGCATTTGACAGTCGTCTTGGCTCGATTTGTCCAAATGAAGCTTGGGAATCCAGGGAGATCAGGCCGAATCATTTGTACAAGGATTCTAGATAAGTACGATACGAGCAGTCCAATCACGCATTGAAGGTCCGAAATGAGCTTGAGTAAATTATTTGAAGTACAGTCGGAAAAACCAATTGCATCATGGCAGTAAAGTACAGAAGTTTCAGGGGAAACAGATTCCTCAGTCGCTCTATGCTCCGTGCCAAATCTTCGTTGACGCGCATCTATGTTCTTGAGTCCACCATGCACCTCGTCCCCTAACATCCTCTTCTCCATCTTCGTCTCCAAGGTATTACTACATCTGGTCACCCTATCAGAGTGTTGGTTGTTTAACCGGAACCACCCTTGTAGGCCTTTCCGAAGAGTAGGAGTTGGGCTTGATCATAGATGGACAAGACACCAGCACCGGCAACACCACGGAGGATGTTGGCACCGGCACCCTTGAAGAAGGACTTGACACCCTCGGCAGCCATGATTTGACGGGCAGCATCCAAAGAAGACTTGTACTTGACGGCCTAGTGATAATTGTCAGCTAATGCGCATAAAGCACAGGTCATATTCAAAACTTACCTCACCAGATGTCATCATCATACGACGACGGATGGTGTCCAATGGGTAAGAAGCAATACCAGCACCAGTGGTGACACCCCAGCCGAGCAAGAATGAAGCCAAGAAGTTACCCTCAAGAGGACCGACGAGGAGAACAGGCTTGATGGAATCGTAGAGACCGAAGTAGAGACCACGGTAGACAATGATACCGGCAACGGAAGGACCAAAACCACGGTAGAGACCAGCGATACCATCGGAAGCGAGGGTCTTCTTGTAGACATCGACCAAACCGTTGAATTGGCGCTCACCACCCTTCTTGGCAGACTTGGCATCGTTGGCGAGACGGGTACGGGCGTAGTCTAGGGAGTAGACGAAAAGGAGGGAAGTGGCACCAGCAGCCTGTAAGAGCGTTAGATAGTGAATCGTTAGAATACTTGGGAGAGAACATACACCACCGGAGGCCAAGTTACCGGCCATCCACTTCCAGTAACCATCACGTTCCTTCTTGAAAGCGAACATCGACTTGTAGGTGTCGCGGAAGGCAAAGTTGAGAGCCTGGGTTGGGAAATAACGGATAACGTTGGCAGTGTTACCTCTCCACAAAGACATAACACCTTCTTGCTTGGCGGTACGGCTGAAGCACTCAATGATACCACCATACTTCTTGTCGAGACGGCCAGCCTTGATCATTTCATCCTAGAAAGAAATGTTGTTAGCTTTAGTTGCGACCGTATGAATTGACGGAATTGTGCGACGCATGTCCCGACTGGAAATTGCTACCTATGGTAACACTGGATATCTCGGGAAGATGAAAATCTTGTCGAGAGCCATTGATTTCCCAGGTAGCTCAGAAAAACTTTGCAGTTGAGCTGGGCATTAAGAAGGGCTTACTTGGTTTTGGATCAAAAGCTTGACACGCTCAATTGGAGCAGCAGCTGTCTTCGAGACGGCGGCGGAGACACCACCCACTGCGATAAGGCATTAGTGACACGAATTTCACTTGTATTTGATGTATTGTTATAGTCTCCGATGAGATCTTGCCAATGCTGGGAGCTGGATATGAGATGGGATGGACATACTCAAGAAGTCGACCACGAAGCCCGCTAAGAAAAAAATTGTCAGCACCTGAGTTCACCAATGCATCAACCTCCAGAGCCTCAACCGCCGTGATCAGACCAGCAACCACTTCCAATATATTCTCCAGCTCATGTTTGATGCTATTGATGGTTGAAATTGGATGCGCGCTACTCTTTTCACGGTATTGTTGAAGCTGCAGGTTTCGGTCAGAGGGAAATCACTTACGCATGCCGAACACGGTCTTATCTTGCTGTTTAACATTGACCTCAGCCATTGTGACGGTACTGTAGATGAAGAACAGAAACGAATTGAGTGGAGAGGAGATGCAAAAAGGATGGTGGTGATTGCGGGTGATGCAAAAGACCAAATGTAGGAGATATGAAAAAGAAGGAGCTTTAATAGATGGGTATGGAAAAAATTGGGGGAGGAGAAAAAGAAATGGGACTAGCGGGTTGTCGGTTGGTAGGAAGACGAGTTGCCTGTGCTTGTGCTTTGGCTTGGGGATTTTCTGCTTGCTTTCACGCGGACTCCCCAGGGTTACCGGTGTCGAGTAGGGCGGATAGCGCACTGGTGCTACTGCTTCGCCATTTTTAGGGTTTGAGATTGGGTCATAGTATCGACCTGTCTTATTCCGGAAGGTTTAACGAGAGCTGATAGCCTTCACCCGAAGTACAGTAATTACCATAATTAGCGAAGAGATTAAAGAGGAAAGGTACTCGATACGTAGTCGAAGTACAACATCGTCATGTATGGTATCCAGTCTATTTTTGCATATATTGGTAGATACCTAGACATTACACGCCAGTGCAGGGCAGTCAGGCGAAGTACTGTAGCAAGGGACATACACAGTAGCTCGTTAGATATGATTCCAGCGGTAGGAAGGGCAACAGAGTCCACTAACGGTGGTGATTACCAGGTAATTACTACCTAGGTATGGTACTTGCCCAGGTACTGTACTCAATTACAGCGATATTGTACATAGTACACAGGGAGAAGTGCGAAAGTGCTACCGGAGTGGAAACCCTTCCGACCCTAACAAGAGCCCATCGCTCCCTTTTGGCCCAACTTTATCGTAGAAGTACGAAGTAGTCCATCTCACCCAGTTTTTTTTCTCCGATTCTTCCCGCAACCGCCTTGTTTTGGTGCCCTCAGAGAGCAATAAAAATTTTCCATCCCGCCTAGCCACCCCCCATCGTCAAATACCAGGTCCAAATAGGGGCCAATGTGACGATCTCCTCCCGGAACACTAATTACATAGTAACAGCAATAAAACCTGTCTCATACGAAGTGCATACCAAAGAAAAGCCGTAAGCCGGGTTAGATCCCAACTAACTATAGATCTCGTTCTGCCCAGGTAGCCTTAATTACCAAGTTTCCAATGGCTGTTCTGTGATATGTTCATTGCTGAGATGATTATTTCCATCAAGGCTTCTAGAAATTCACCCGAGAACCCTATCGCAATCGGGTCGATTTGTCTGTTCCCGCGGTAAGGTAAGTGACCACAATACCTACCATGTACGTAGTAGTCCAGTACCAGGTATGTAGCGATGTTGATCCGGCACGAAAATCATACGCACCGCCCTCCATTCCCGCCGACTCTCTTCTTGGCTCCTAGGAACGCTGTTCGTTCAGGAACATCAAATGCCTACGTTATTGTTGTCTATTCACACAATGAGATTGCTTGCTTACATGGTTATGAAATTTTCATTGTGGCATGGCTTTTGCAGTGGGATTAGATGGCCCCCGAAGGATCCGTGAAATGGACAAACTGGTCACTGAGACGCTTGACCAAGGTGGCAGAGGTCGTGTGATCAGCTTCCATCGGTTTGTGTCGGGGTCAGGTACGAGTATGCTTCTTAGAGCCTTGTGTATACAATCTGAATGACTGCTCAAAAGGCAATGGTATGACTGGAATCGATGAGGGATTTATGACGGGTGGCTATCAACCAGAAAAGACTCCCAATTCGTAGGGAGAGAAGAAGGCAGTACAGAATCTGTCATCACATGGATATCGAGGAGTGTACCAAACAGTGCTGTTGTCGAACTCCTACCTAGTAGTCTTGCGTAACTACGGAAGCAGATGATTCCGTTGATTCGTGACAGCTGTCGTGCCCATATGCTGTTCACTGCTCACCACTGGCATTCCTTCCCCGTGAAGTGTAGGAGACGCCCCGAAGTCTTCGACCTGGTAGCGTCGTGGATCTGTGGTCAAGGACAACCTATCAGCCTTCCGCAGGATACAAATGTAATCAACAGAACCTTACCACTGCCACCAAGCCATTAACACTGTCTTCGACCTCAGTCTCGGCTTCTTCGATTCCGAACATCTTCGCCCCTTCATTCCCAACTGGAAGGCATCACGGTGTTAGCCCAATATTTCCAGAGTAAACGATCCATAAGATCACAGGCGTAACCAAATAACAACATGCCACATAACCTACATGCTGTACTCGAAAGGTATGGTTCAGCGTAACTCACCTCGGTCTTGACCCAGCCCGGATCGATAACAACTGCAGTGATATCTGGGTGCTCAAAATGAATTTTTACGTGTGTGATACTGAAGCAATGCTTTGGAGGCACCGTATGTCGCATTAGGAAACGGTCGAAGACCCATGGCCCCGAGACTACCGGCGGAGGATCCTATGGTCACGAACCGCGGATTATTGGCCGACCGTTCAAGGAGTGGCAGGATCGCTTGAAATAATAGAAGAGGCCCAATCACATTGACTTTGACGCATTCGAGTAGATCATCTGCTTTGGCCGAAACAACCGTCGCAAAACCTCGACCTATAGCAGCATTGGCGATGACAACATCCAGATGGGTGATTGAGTGTTCCCTCTGGAGTTCCTCGACAGCTGCTTGAGGATCTGTTTCGGAACTGCTGTCAAGTAACTAGATACACCGTTGGATTCGTTGCTATGGTTGATTCGTCAATTTAGATCAAAGATGAAGCCGAACAATATGAGATGATTGGATGAACTCAGGAACGACAACATGACCTGGAGGTAGGAATGGATCGAGACAGAAACGCCTTATATAGAAGCCAGAAACATAAAGGATCGTGAACCGTCAAGGGGGCACAGTGAGCTTAGTTATCGTGTGTCAGAATCTAGCACCACTCTTATGACGCTCGCCTGCGTTGCACGGTGGCGTACACAGGAGATTCTGTACACCTTCCAAGGGGGTTCGCCGGGAGCCAGTGGCTCCATCCATAAGGCCAAAAAAGAGTCGAGCGTCAGAAAGTAGAAAAGCAAAAGATGGTTCAGGAAACTTGGTGTCAGAATCTAGCGGCCAAAGCCAAGGTATTCGTACCGGACTTGCTTGGCCTCATAGCGCTTCATTAATGGGCGTATGGGATAGTAGAAGCTTGACATCGAAGCCATACACAACTGTTGACGAGACCGAAGACATCAAATGACGCATAGAAGTCGTGTCAACTCGTCGGGAACGAACGAGTGCAAGAGAGCTATACTCTATACCTCAGCCAACAACCCCTGAGGTTCATCGGTCATTGCTCCACTTGCAAAAGTATCGTCGGTCAATCTATAGATTGGGATTGGGTCAGAATAGGTTGTCAGAATCTAGTCAGTGGAAAAAGATGACTAATGATGCTGAAAGGACGATTTCCGCCGCGGGGACGAACCATATTTTTATATTCCCGCCTTCAATACGTCCACTTCCACGTACTCATGAACCACTTACTGGTAGACATACACTTATTTCTGACCCCAGCCAAGAATACTATTATATTGTTTTCTTTCCTGGACATTTTGCAAAATCTAATAATCTTAGTGATGATCCGTATGATGATGATGATGGAGAATCTTGATTTCATGGCTTAGTAGGGCGGCTACGGGAGACCACAGCTGGCTCGAGTAGCACAGTAGGCAATAGAGAATGTCAGTATAGAATGCTGGTATGGAGTACAGGACTCTAAGATGCGAAAACTTCTCCAGGACAGACTAGCCCAGAGAGCAAGACGTAAGTTGATCAACTTATTGATATTAGCTGAATTTCACGCATAAATGCGAGACTGAGATAGTAACTCTCAGGGAAACGACTTGCCGAAGCAAAGCCTGTACCGGAAAATGCTCTGGCCAATACATCAAGCCAGCGACGGAAAACCCGAAGCTTCGTTGCGTCCCCAGATGTATCACATGTAGACTTGGAAACTGGTCCTCGTCCAGTACCAGAGTGGCCTCTGGAAACCCATAGGCACTCAATGACCAAAGTTCCTCATGAGACAAGGCCGCTTCAATTTTCGGCAGACCATCGCCTTAATATTCCCAATCATACCATATACACAGCCCTTCTGATTAATGGCCAGATTCTGGGAATCAAATGCGGCATATCAATTTGTTCGAAGTCTCAGGCTCCAAACGCCAACATACCAACGTCATTACATCCTACCCCCTTGCAAATCAGGATGGCTCATCTCCTATTTTTCGATCGTTTCCCGTTCCCTAGAATGGGGGATAATATGATTACCATGATAGGTTTGATGAACGAAGAGGAGTTCTTGACGGATCTGTTTACCATGCCGAGCTTTACAATCGAATCAGGGAAACCTAGTTGGGATGCTCAAGCTTGGAGTATTGAGAAAGAATTTAAAGACAAATGGGCATATGTGTTTTGGTGACCTATCATTGTTCCTGTGCTGGCTTCATCTGTGCTAAGGCGTTGTGATTAATCCAAGATGTGTACGACTTTGAAAATGAATTGATATTTATGACTATTATTCGGTGGCAACCTTCTTCTTTTTCGAGCGTCTTCTTTTCTTCTGTGAACCTTCTCGAATGTCAACACCTCCTTCTTCATTGTCCAGAACACCATCGCCTGTTGTTCCCCCCATGGGAACATCTGGAGCAACAAAATCTTGGTCTTTGGGACCTTCTTCGTCTCCAAATGTGTCTTTCCTCCACTGCCTCAAGCGAGCCTTTTTACCGAGCTTCTTCTGATCTTTGCTCTTCTTTTCCGGATCTCTGAAACTCGCAAGTTTCTTCAGGCCAGCAAATTGGTTAAGCTGACTATCATCGGCCATCAATATGTCGCGGGCTGTCAAGCCGTAAGTAACGGGTGACGATTCGCGATAACGAAAGCCACCAGTTGATTTTGTGCCGGAGAAAGGTAATTCGAATTTTAGTTGATCATCGACGATCTGTTCAATCTTTTGGCGTTCAATTCTAGCAGCCTTTTTCTGTTCCGCACGTTGTTTCTTCAGTTCCTTCGAAGACTTTTTCTGAGAAGGTCCACCTGCAGTCTCGGCTTCCTCGACATCAGAATTACTGAGTTCCACCTCTTCTTCATCTTCAAAATCAGGAATAAGGTCCTTGATGTCGATATCGTCATCCCACTTTGGTTTCTTTAGCTTCTTTTTCTTTGACTTATCTTCTTCATCCCCAGACGCTTCATCACTAACGGCATCTTCCGCAGCATAGTAGTCTTCTCCAAAGTGCTTCGCCATTTCTTGGTCCCATCTGCTGTCGTCCCAATCGTTATCGACGAACTTTGACCATGCCTTATCATCTAATGTTTTATGGCTGATACCGGCGGCGCGCTTGATCCGTCTGATCTTCTCTTCCATCTCTTCAATTCTTAACTTTCTCAGGCGGGCTTTCTCTTCTTTGAGCTCCTTATTTGCAGCTTCCTGCTTCGCCTTTTCAGCATCACGCTTCTTCTGACGGGTTGTCTTCTCTTCACGCCTGACAGAGTACTTGGAGGCAAGATCACGAGCATGCGACATAAGTTTCTCATTAGACTTTGTTGGATCTTCAAATCTTAGATTATAGGCTTCTTCGAATACCTCCGCACGACGCTCCTCCTCTTCGTCATCTGATTCGAATGGTTGAAGTTGGGTTCTTTCCGGAGCGGTCCATGCTCTGGAAGCCATGAAATTAGACAAAAAGGTTTCCGGGTCTCGATCAGCGTTCTCAACATCGAGCTGCGGTCGCGCTCTCTTTCCATCCTGTTTGGGCTTTTCTTTGGCCTTCAAAAACCCATCTTCGTCGCCAGAATCTTCTGCATTGCTTACGTTGTCTTCGTCTGCCGCAGCATCATGGATCTGCTTAACGATGGAGGCCTTGAGGTCTGCTTGCTCTTGATCATAGGTCTTCAATTCGCTTGCATCTTCAATTGCGGTCCCATCGGCTCCATTAAGAAGCGTTTCTCGATGATAGTCGCGAAGAAATAGAGGTTTTTCCTTCTCTGCTTTTGTGGACGGGCCATCTGCACCATCTTCGAGTTGAGTGTAGAATGTAATAGATTTGTCGTAAACTCGAGGGTCTTTCGTCTTAATAGCATTTAAAGTGGCTTGAATTTCTGCATCCAACGTCTCCGTTGCCAATTCTGCTTCGCTGTCATCCTCGGACTCGGAGGAAGATCCCTCAGATTGGCTCTCAGAGCCTTCGTCGCCGTTGGCCCTTTTGCGCTTTTTGGCCGAGGAACCGAACTTATCCTCCACTGTTGTAAGAGCATTAGCAAGAGTTAGCTGCATTCGGAAGCGATATACGTACGGCGTCTCAGCTCCTCTCGTTTCTTATTGTAATCGAAGCGCCGCGCATACTCTTGGTTCACCTTCAAGTCCCCATTTTGAATTGTGACACCGCCGTCGTCACTGTCAGACCCACTGTCATCCAGTAATTTGGCCATACTAAACAAATAAAGTCTTGTCACAAACCAAAGGAAGAGTTAGAGATGTTTGTATGTCCAAGAAGACTGACCGAAAGCACGATGCTGATTGCTATATAAATTTCATGTGGAGAATTACTGTATTATTTTTCGTAGGGTCAAAAACTTTACTGTAGAGCCAGGTCCCACAATGAATTGATCGTTGTCCCGCGGCCGCTGTGGGACGTTTGAGCTTTGAGACACGCGATGGACACGGAGATTGGAGAGCATGCCGTCACTTTGAGCCTCCGCAACATAAGCGCCTAAACAGTATCAGAGTATGCAGGACCTCGACAGGTAGAGGTAAAACGACCATCCGAATTACCAGTTACGTCTCGATCAACAAAGACTTCGCAATTATACAGGGCTTCTATGAGCTTTTCCATTCATTCGGATTGATCTGTATTTATTGATCGGCGGTGTTCGGCTTTCCTGGGCTTCGTGATGTATTTTCTTCTCTATTGAAGCTTCGCTGGTCGTTGGGTGAGCTGAGCACTTTCTGGCCATGTCGGCAACACATCCCCCGTTAGCCCAAGTCGGGAAACTAATAAACTTGATGTACGTACAGTGATGGCCCCCCAGAGACTTCACTAACATGTTATAGACCGGTCGGGCTGAAGGAGGCAGCTCTTGACTCCCCAACATTCCGCGCAACAACCC
This sequence comes from Phaeomoniella chlamydospora, assembly GCA_001006345.1. Classification (NCBI taxonomy): domain Eukaryota; kingdom Fungi; phylum Ascomycota; class Eurotiomycetes; order Phaeomoniellales; family Phaeomoniellaceae; genus Phaeomoniella; species Phaeomoniella chlamydospora. The sequence continues at coordinate 16,736 of LCWF01000183.1, read as the reverse complement.
AACACTTCGGCGATCAAGTCGAGCTTGTTGAAAAATGGCTGGAAGAGTATCTAAGATCTGCAATAAGAGTTGTGGGGGAGGTAGGAACTTTGGAAACGATCTTGAACAGTTTCATGAGCCACGCAATGCTTCCTATGAACGTATCGGAAGCAGTGGTAGATCATGACTACAGTGTGTTAGCTATGAGAAGATACAGCGAAAGCGCAAAGGATTTCTGGGCAAGCACCTTTACCCTTCTGAAGAAGACAAACGTTCTGGTCATCGAACCTATCAAATCGTTCCTGAACAACGATCTGAGAGGATTTAAAGAGGCGAAGAAGACGCTGGAGACAAATCAGAGGTACTATGACTCTGTTCAAGCTCGATACTCGTCGCAAGCGAAGGCAAAAGAGCCGTCAGCATTGCGTGAAGATGCGTTCCAATTACATGAGGCTCGAAAGGCATACCTTAAATCCTCGATGGATTTCTGCGTGCTCGCGCCCCAGTTGCGGACTGCGTTGGATAAATTAATGGTGCAGGTCTTCTTTGATCAATGGCGTGAAATGAGAGCATCTAGGGACGCTAGCCTACCATCCCTGTCTCGAAGCACGCAGGAAATGGATCGAGTAAAGGGCTGGACCCGGGAAATGGAAGGCAGCGAGAAGGCGTTCAGGAGGGAGCTACAAGCTGCAAGAAGGCAGCTCGAAGATATTGCAGAAAGTACTGCAAGGCCATCCCGGGAACTCGATGACTATTCTGTGTCCACAACGCCATATTTGGGTGCCGCAGCAATGAGCTTGAAGTCACCAAAGAAGACCGGACCTGATAAGTTCGAAAAGCAGGGATGGTTAAATTTACGAACATATACTGGCAAACCGGCTCGCACAATGTGGGTCCGGAGATGGGCATTTGTAAAGAATGGTATATTCGGCTGGCTCATCCAAAGTTCACGCTCCGGTGGGGTAGAGGAAAGCGAACGAATCGGTGTCTTGCTGTGCAACATACGACCAGCCGGCCAGGAGGAAAGAAGATTCTGCTTCGAAATAAAAACCAAAAAGACCGCGATGATGATCCAAGCCGAGACACAAAATGAACTGTCTGAATGGTTGAGCGTGTTTGAGTGCGCCAAGCAGAGGGCTCTTGATGACCCAGCGTCAACAGACGGTATTTTGCACGGAAAAACAGAGATAAATACTGACCCGGCATTCTCAATTTCTCCTCCACCAGTTCCCGAGTTTGCTGCAACTTTTAATGAAACTTTGAGCCCAGGAGGCATCGAAGAGAGCTATGGAGTTGATCGAAGTAATACATTACCGGTCCCAGGTGCTGATATAAGTAGAGAGAGTGTCGACGTTGCTCCTACATCTCGGCGGTCGACAATGCTTGATAAGGAAGAAGGTACGAGAGATCATGCAGCACGAATAATCTCGAAGCTTGATCTACATAGGAAAGGAGGCAGCAGTTCGAATTTAGCACCAGCGCCATCAACACCAACAACAGGTGGTATCGCAAGTCTCATCGCCGCCAGTCACGGCTCCATGCCTATAAGCCCTGGCGTCCCCGTTAAAGCACCGGAGAATGAGCCTCAGAAACCAAAATCAACATTCACACTGGCTTTGCGAGACATGCCTGCGAATAGCCTTGCGCCTTCCACGTTGGCGAATCCGCCGGCAGCAACGAGCTTGAGTAAAGCTGCCGTGATTGTTAGTGGCGAGAGAGGCATTGGAGTTGGTGCTACTGGAGGAATGCCCGGGGGTATGCTCGCCAATCTTTGGGGCAGCTCGAATTGGGGGTTCGTCAACCGCTTGGAACGTGGGGAGGTGAAGTCACAGGAAGTGAAACCAACTCGCCAACTAAGCCTTGCACCACCTCGTCCTAGCTCTCCCTCCAAAGGACGAGTAGTGTCTCTAATGAAGGAAGCATCACCTGGATCTGCATCAACTACTACGCTTTTACCATCCGAGGGTCCTCCTTCCAGGGACCCCTCGCCTCCAAAGATCCGCCACAGACAAACGATCAGCCTTGATGGAGATGCCGCAAAATTACAACGAACAATCATCGCACCTCAACATTTCCCGAATTACTATCCTCTACAATTAAAAACGCAAGATGCCCAATTTCGACTCCTCTTCCCGAATGTTGGAAGGGAAGAAAAGCTTGTTCTAGTATTTAGGGCTACTTGGAATCCTAACGACCAACAAGAATTTCCAGGGAGAGCATATGTTACTACTGAAGATATATACTTCTACAGCAATCACCTTGGGCTTGTCTTAACAACAAGTGTTACTTTGAAATCTATCGCGGAAGTGACCGCTGCTCCAGGACGAGATTGTGATTTCCTTTTCCTACACTTCAGGGAAGCCAAGGATGGTCAACCAACTCGACTTACCATAAAGACCTTCCTGGAAAATCTAAAATTACTCCAGAAGAGATTAAACTTCCTTATTCGAAACAGTGATGCTGAAGGGCAATTGGACCTCGAAGCAGTTATCAAGACACTCATCAAAATGGAACAAGAAGCTCCACAGAGAAGTCCTAGCTTGGAGAGTTGGGAGGACGTTGCCTCAAATACTCCAATGGATGAACTTGGCGGCGGCGCGACTTTGAGAACCCCGACAGACCTTAAGGCGCCAATCAGAGTGGATAATTCCCTCAATAGCCATGGCGGCAGGGCAGGTCAAGGAAAAGAGGTTGCTAAGTTCAAGCTTCCGTCACAGCCGGTGGACTACGTTCCTACGGGTAATCTTCATCTGGCCGCAGAAAAGAAATTCGAAGTCAGTCCTAAAGCTCTATTCCACGTTCTATTTGGCGACAAAAGTGCCGTCTGGCAGCTTTTGCAACATGAACGGAACGCTCACGACATTAGACAAGGTCCATGGGTCAGCCTTGACAAAGGCCATTTCCGTCGAGAATTTGAATACATTGTGGATTCATCAGACCTCTTTGGTCGAACACAGAAAGTTGACGTTCGTGATTATCAAGTTGTGGATGTCATGAACGATCATCTCTGCTATGTTGTGACAGACAAACGAACAGCTTGGCATCTTCCCTATAAGAGACACTTTCGGCTTGTCAGCAAGTTAGTCATTACGCATGTGGCCAAATCGAAGAGCAAGCTGGCAATATTCACCAAGGTCGAATGGCTACATCATCCATTCATCCTAGAAGGTAAGAAGAATGATTCGCACCTGGTTGGATAAATACTAAATGATGTGTAGGTGTTATCACTTCGCAAGCCATGAATGACCTTTCGCTTGCTGCTCTTGATACTGTTGACCTCGTAAGCGACCAAGTACGCCGATTGGGACCATATTCACGCACCAAGAAAGCCGTTCAGATATTTGGGACTATCGGACAGTCTACCTCAACGACGCAATTTTCCGCGACAGATTCGGTCAACCAGCTGAACCTAGAAATGCGCCAGATACCTAGGCAACGCACACTAGCCACACTACTGCTACAGACACTAGGTAGTTTAGGTGAAAGCGCTATTACAACTGTACTTGTCTGGACTGGCGGTGTCATGAAATGGGCTTGGAATACTTTCAGCGCAAACCGGATAATATTGTTATTGTTGTTCCTCAGCTTCCTTACGAACACGTTCTACACCGGCCGAGATCGACTTGAATGGTGGAATGAACGGAAAGCCACCAAATTCATGCGAAAAGTAGGTGTCAATCCGAACAACGTCATGACAAAAGCTCTATATACTAGTGATATCGAGCAACTCATCTCCTCCAACATCCCCTTAACCGATACCTTCAACATAAACACTACAACATCGTCAAATACCAACGTCACCGATAATCTTTGCTTCGACACCTTTTATGTAGACACGGCCAATTTAGGGACAGACGACACATCTACGCTTCTCTCTCGCCCTTCGCTATCATCTCGATCTGCTTCCGCACTTAAAATTCATCAGACACGACGAACACTCGGTACATATCGCCATGATCTACTCGTGGCGATGCGAGTAGTCAACAGTATTGAACGAGAGATGTTGAAAGGTGAATGGGAGAAATGGATCACGGAGGAAATGAGAAGGTGTGAAGCAGTGAAAGGGCTGATTGCAAGAGAAGTAGAAGATGACCAGGAAGGAGGGAAAGAGGGTGAGGAAGTGCGAAGAAAATATGATGAGTATTGTGGCAGTTGTGAAAAGGCTGAGAGGAGGATTCTGGAGAGCGGATTGAATTGAATGATTACGACTTAGATCATACTTTACGGGAACGTTTCCCCGAGGATGTGTTGAAATGAACCGATGAGTATGTTTACGTTTGTTGTTATGGATTTGTCTCTTATATATACCCCCCCCTGTATGATTGAATGGTGCATTTTCCTGACTTAAGTAAATTAATGACTTTTGACTGGTAGAAAACTATGATATGCGTGATATCAAGTAATGACTTAGCGCGCGCGCGCATGCACAATCCAAGGCCCCATCCATACTCACATTCAGGGCCTGATTCAGAGAAAGGTGTTTCTTGCCAATGTACTTATACTTATCATGGAGTACAATTCATATGACCGGTCCTTCGGTTCACTGGGAGTATGCAGCTCCGAAGGTTACTAAGACCGTTTTACTCAGGTTACAAGATCGCAGCAATTTGAGTTGGGGCGGGGGGAAAGAAAAGAAAAGAAAAGAAGATCGTGTTGGTAAGTCCCATCTATCTCTCATATTTGAGACTTCTTTTTTCGTTTCCTCGAATTCTATCAATACTATGAAATTGTCTTGTTATGCTGTTGGTTTTTCTATACGACAGCTTTTGGGGCAGTCCTTGACCACCTATCTTTTCGTAGGGTCATCACCTGGATCCCTTTTTTCATCTTTTTTTTTTCTTTCAATTCATTCTCTTTGTTCCTTAAAAGTCGTCTATTCCGTTGTTTCCCCCCTTTCTTTTCTTTTTTTTTGTTTCCTCTTTTTGGACTTTCGTAGTCACGTATTTTTTTTAATCGCGGATTCATTAGGCAAGGACGTTGAGTGATACACCGCCGTCGAGAGACGACGATGAACCAAGCGAAGAGCAATGAGAAGCTGACGACGAGGGGAGTTTAATAAGGAAAGCGGGAAGATGAACGGGAGCGCCAGTTGAATGAGATTGCTCTACCTCCTGTTCCGACGGCTTGGGTGTGGTGGTTTGGAATCGTGGGTTGACGAGTTGGTTTGGTTGGACTGGGTTCGCGGTGTTTTCTGGAACGGGGTCGCGTAGCTTGCTTTCCTGGTTGTTGGAATGGAGATGGTCCTCCTTCGTCTTCTTCTGGGGCTCGACTTGGGTATCCTGTTTGAGGTGCTGGTCCTTCGACAATCTCTGGAATGGCCCTCGCATCTGGAGCTCCTGCTTGGGCTGAGATTGGGCATTGTTGCTGTTGCTGGATGCTGCATTCTTCGGGATGCTAAAGGACTCGTTAGTCACCTCTGAGGTTCTGGACGGGGGAAGGTGGAAGGATCCATACGGCTGGAGGATGTGGTTGCCGTGATTCAGCGACCTGGTCGGCTTGATGAAAGTCCTCGGCCTTGGGAGGGGACTTTGAGACTTGTGGACTTGATTGACTTTCCCGTCAGTATGATTTCGATTTCTAGCATGTGGAGGTACGTACGGTCGGGACGGATCTTCCAACGGGACGGCCCAGCGACTAACTTGGGATACGTTAGCACCGAGGAGTCTCATTGCTTCTTCAACAGGAGCTGGACGTTGTCCAGGAGCTTGTTGGCTGCCACTGTTGGTACTGACGGTAATAGGCTTCTGTGTATGCGCAGGAGCAGAGGATGGAAGGGAAGGTTTTGGCACACTAGAAGAAATATCCTTGCTAGTCTCTTCAACATTTTTGACCCTGTCTGTAGACTTGGTTGAAACAAATGGTTTGTGATCTGTGTCCTTGTTGAAAATGGCTGGAAGGTCAGCACCAGACAGGACCGAAGCGAGCTCAGCACGATTATGTTCATGACGTCTTCTGATCTCTCGCCATTGCTGGAACTTGTCATCTTCCAGCAACTCCTTGCAACTATTGAACTTTTCCCAAATCTGGTCTTTGAGTGCACCCGCATCTTGGAACCGCTTTATTTCGCTAGTCGAGATCTCCTCGAGTTTAGTCTCCATCTGTTTCTGTGCTTCTTGGAATTCGTCCTTGACTTTCTTGATATCGACTGCTGAAATCCCATCTGTACTGTTGACCACAGCAGGGACAGAGTCTCTGAGTAGTCGAGCGACTTCGTTCTTTAGCTTATCGAGCTCGTCTGCCAATTGTTTATTGTCGGGGTTCAGAAGGCTGGGAGCTTTCGTCGTGATCGAATGCAGGCCATTTTTGAGTTTGTCAACGTCCGACTTCAATCTTGAGACCTCGCCTTTCAACTGCGGCATGTCGTTCTTAGCTGCCATGTCAAATTTGGTGCTTTTTGCCGCCTTTATCTCATCGTCATGTCCTTCAAGTCGGGCTCTCAGATCTGCGATCTTTTGTTGAATTCCTTGGATATCTGCCACGCATGGCTTGTGGTCCTTGACCTGCGGGTCCGCAGCAACGGCATTCTTGACATCTTGATTTCCTCTTTTCATGGAGAGCCACGGATTGAAATTCATTGCGAGCAGTATGACGTAGGACAGGACAGCTCCGAGTCTGTAATACTGGAGCCACGGAAGCTGTCGAGCCATGAATGAATCAATATGATAATCCAAAAATGGTTCAACATAATACCTCCAAAGTGGATCGACACCATACTTACAAAGAGCTAGAAATATGCAAAATTGAACCGTGGCGTCTATTATCTTGCCTATAATATCTTCGAAGCTCTTGTATGGTGGTCGTTGTGTCTTCGGCACTGTTGTCGAGGCCTGACCTGAAGGAAGTACTTCTCCCATCTGAATATCGTAATATCTATCCGAAGCTGTCGAGGAAAAGCTTTAATACTCGTTTCAGAGGTTTGAGCCTTTGAGAACAAGGAAGAAAACGTAGCCTGGAGTTGTCGAGTTTGCGGACTAGAAGTAGCGAACCTGGGGAGCGCACTTCCGACAAGTGGAATGGAGATTGTCAGAAAGAATTTATAAGGAGGCGAAAGATGCTAGCCAGTTGAAAATATTTCGGTGAAGCTTTGCAGAAGTGAGTGCGTACCTTTGCGTCCTCGAAGTTTCACCATATCAAGTCTTTCAGGTCCGATGTGGCCAAAGACTGCCTAAACAAAGTTATTTTGTAATGTCAACATGGTAACCATGTTTGCTTTTATCTATTAGCTGAGGTGTTCAATTCTTATCTCGGGCTCTTTACTATGTAGAAAGCCCATTGTTGAAGGTTCAAAAGAACGAAAGGGACTTTTCAATGTTCCTATTGTCAACGCCCGCATAGTCATCGAATCTGTCGGATAGCTGATGGTATATTGGAAAACCTCCTACCAAGCGTTGTACTCTTTCCTCGAAAGATTTCCTGGAATTGTACCTGAAATGCTGCAATTTGTCAATGAATAGATGAAATATCGTACAACAGGTTTCAGAATCTACGAGCAATACACCTCGTCTTTGTCATCATGTATGTAGTAGACCAATTGAGCCAACAACATTCTATCATTGAATGTACCTGGATGGATAACGGGCTGGACAAAGGCCTGGAAGCATGAAGAAAACAAAGAAAAACATCGACGACCGCAATATGAACTGAACCCCTGGCGTCCGACATAAAACCAAATTACCTAAACAGGAAACGCCAACAACGCAGCAAGTGAAGACTCCAAATCTAATCCAAACCATCTGCAGATCTTTCTCTTTCTCATGGATATTGGCAAAAGCACTACTTCGTGATCGGGAATTATATCGTTGCTTGCATTCTCTATATGAGGGAAATATTTCCCTTGCGAGCGAAAGGAGGAGATGATAGCTTTACAACATCGTTCTATTCCCATCAAATTTTGCTATTTGCATTTATATTGCTGCGAGTACACAATCAGAGAACGTAACTAGTAACTAGGTTCCCGTGATCATTGCCGTGTGTTATCGAGACGTTTTCACTTCATCCTGGAGATCCCGAGACATCCGGGCAGCAAGCTGCGTAAACAAACAAGGTAAATCCGTCAAGCCTAACTAAACTAGAACATGCCGTTTCTAAAAAATGATTGATAGGAATCTGAATCAGTTCTTCTATAACGTCGCGCGTGAATGAGTGACGTCTGCTGCTGTGGCTTTGAAGTTGCTGTCTGTCCTTGTGATATCGAATGGGTTGTAGGAGAGTATGTCGCCAACATCATCATCATTAAGGACTGGCACCGAACCTTCAGGAACCATCGCGAAAGTCGAAATAAGCGATATGGTAGACGAACTCTGGATTGTAACGAAACATGTTCTTATCGAATTTGCTTGTCAAAAAAGGATCATACCACTGTCAGCAGTGGATCCAACAGCAGGGATTGTTGTCTGAGAGGAATCATGTTGACGATGTTGTTGAAAAGGCTGTTTTTCTCCATTCTCTCGGTCTTGATGTCCTCTCGCAGCTCAAATATTTGGTCTTCGAGAGAGCGCAAAACGCGAATGACTTCATCCTGATCTGTGGTCGACCAAGCCTTTGGCGTACATGTCTTGGCTTTACCGAAGAAATCTTTGGTCGCTTGCATCTTGCGGACTGTGTTCAAAATGCGGAATAAATCGATTGCCAGCAAAATGCAGGTGGATGACCGGATAATTTGTTTCACCCAGGATGATTTTGCAACCGTACTGATCAGCATCGAGACGTCCAGAATGCTGACCAAGATCACCCGTGCAGCAGCTCTCAAGAAGTTGATGGAGAAGCACAATACAATGCCGGCGGTCAGGCATAGAAAGGCGACGTACGGAGCAGTCGAAGATTGGCGACTGGCCACAAAGAGAACTACTGCGAATGCAGTCGCAAGTAGCATCAAGGATCCGAACAGCATCTTGAATGCTTGAATAGGTCGGTATCTGATAGTCCGGTGATAGATAAATAGAAACTCAAATAGCTCGGTGTAGTAGACAAGGATCGAGATGAAGATTACGAGAAGGAGAAACGAACGTTGGCCACTGTAAAGGGTGGTGGAGGTATCAAGGAGTCTCCCACAACACATACTTATCATGGCTATCCTCACATGCAATTCTCAACATTTGCAGGGAAGAAGCACAACATATCACCTCCTGAGACATCCCCGAACATATTGGGCATCTGTCACACATCGGTAAGCATGAACGACCAGTCTTCGTTCCACAATCCGTCCAGACCACAATCTTAGGCATCGGTCACACTAATCTATCAACCAACCATATCTCATAGATTACCAGGAGATCTTATCCTGCACAACATAGATATCTTGTATGGTTGCAATAAATGCAAGAATTTCTGGTCAGCTGGCAGCAAGAACGGGCCAGAATCCTGCTGTTGGTTGCAGAGGGGGACAAGACACAAATTCCTTGTGTTCGATGGAGCGCATAATTCGAGGTTGAGAGATTCGGGGTCTCTGCTTACAGACAGCTCCACGACCATGATCAGAACAGAGGAACAGAGACGTGGTGAAAATGAGGTAGAAGAAAGCATTATTACAGCAAGCGAAGTCTACCTTGTCAGCAGTTCCTCCGAAACTAGGATACCCATGCGTTCATCGGTACCTCGTCAGCCACACATCCGTACTTTGGGTTCTCGTATCCCTCATTGTGATGATGGCAAAGGCCCCTATCATCAGTTTTCGCTTTTCATTCTTTGCATTATTTGGATCCCAGCATTGTCTTTTTCAAAGGATTCATTGTGCTTGAGTAATATCTGGTGACCAAGCAAAGTGAACTTTAGTCCGTCTCCTGGTACAGTGCATGCCCCACCAAAATTGTCTACGGAATCTCCCTTTCCGACCTCACTTCCATCCAACATCACTTCAAAACCTCACATCGTGACTTCACATGACATCTCACTTTTTGTGTGTAATTTCCAGCATATAGTGAGCATATTCTCTTGTATGCTACAGTATTCGAAGGTAGGGTCTCTACAAAAAGTCATACAACTCTCACTTCCAGTAGCTTTTAGACCCTTTTGTATGTGAGATATAGTAGGTAATATCGACATCAACAGAAAGAAAGTGAGTTTACAACAATAAATGAAGCATATTTCCTGTTTTGGATTAGGCAATGCTCTCTGTTGCTGCGCTGCCTGCCCCCGACCTACTACTTCTTCACGTCTTTCACCTCTCTTCTTCCTTCTCAACTTTCCTCTCTCCATCATCCTTTCACATCTTCTACTTCCATAACAACTTCAGTTTCAGCAGCTATCAAGTGAACAATCAACTCTTCTTCTTCTTCTGCTTCTGCAAAGCTCAAAAGCGCAAGCACAATCACATCTTCCTTCTGCACAGCTCAGAAGCACAAGCACAATCACAATCACAATCAGATTTTCCTTCTGCTCTGCTCTGCTCTGTTCTCTACAATCACACTCACATCTTCGATCTGCTCTGTTATTCTCTACAATCACAACATTAGCAACTCAGTTGCTTTCAAAACCACTTCAAAATAAGTGGCAATCACAAAATCATCAGGTAAGCTCGCTCCTCCTTGTAACTGCCACAATCTCACATTTGAAATCAGGTAGAAAGCAAGATTTCAAAATCAATCAAAATGCTTCACCTCCTCGTACAGGCGTTAGGGCCTATGATGTCCACCGTCTCAATCATCTCAGTCATCATGTCACCATTTCTCCATTTCCTCATCCCGAAAATCGGTATTTTCGTTGTCCTCCCAAAACAAGTTGGGTATGAATGGCCGGCATACAACGTAAGTTCAGTTTTTCACCTCACTTGACATCACAAGATTGACGAGTAGCAGGGCACGAAGAGCCTTGCCTTCCCACAAATGTCACAAAAGATAGTGGCGATGATGGCGCCAACCCATCACGAGTTTGCCCCTGCGGTACTTGCAGGGGCCTCGTCAATGGCCATCATCCCAGCCAATCTCATCTGTCTTCTCGTTGTTGTTGTTGTTGTTCTCTCCTTGGGTGGTGTCTTCGCCTGTGGATTCGGTGGTCCCTTCCTTCGTGGTGTCAAGAACGCCATGTTTTCTTTGTATCTTCATTTCTTGTGTGCGATGAAGGCCTTGGAGTCAGGAACGACGACAGACGCCACTGAACTGGTCTCTCTCGAGAGCAGAGTGAAGGCGGATGTCGGTCTGAATGCTGACCCCAAGGGTGACGAACTTTCCTTCGTTGTCTGCGGCTCTGACGAAACCTTCGTTTCCCGTGAGAAGTCTGCAGAATTGAATCTCTCGGAAATTTGCCTCGTCTCAGCAGATCCCGCTGGTGAGATAACCCTTTCGTCTCTTCCCTTCGGACTCTCTCCTTGCGAGCCGAGCCTTGGCGAGCGAGGAATCGGTGAGGACCAACGGGACGAGAAAGAAGTGGAAGAACCGGTTGACGTGCCCACCGAGGAGGTTGCCGCCCCCTCAGTGAAACTCGAAATGGTCGACGCAGCCATTCCACCATCGAACTCGCGCGTCATCGATGAAGCTGTGGTGACCACCACCACGGCGGATGTTGACGAATGCCTTGCTCAAGGCTCCACTTCTCCACTGCCCGACGCGCAGTCTGTTCCAGGCTCGAGCCCGGACAATCTTACACAATCCGCTGCTGCTCTTCCAATCCCCGCCGTGGAAGCCGAGTCTGCTGCCTCTTCTTCGCAGCAGACGAAGCGGACACGGGGCAAGCGCGGTGGTAAGAAAGTCCGGGATCGCCAGGAACGGGTGCGCGCCCAATACGCGGATGCAGATCCGGGCTTGTTGAAATACAAGCTACGGGCGGTTGAAGTGGGCATTGAGCAGGCCCGGCGAGAGATGGGGATGGCTTCCGACCAGGGAGAGCCGAACTGAGGTGTGGGTTTGGTTTCTTCGTTGGTCGTTGACCGGTGACGCGGCGAATCAGGGATCTTGTCTCGCCCATGTACGGGTTTCCATGTTACAGTTGCCTTGACTGTCTTGGATTAAATCTGCAACGGATCGCAGGCATGATTGAGGGATTGATTCTCTTCTGTTTTTTTCTTCGCAACGGGAAAAGTTGGCGCCGGATGAGTCTATGGCGACGATGGTCAGGACGGATCCTGAGGGTGTCATGCGTTCCTTTCGATGTCCGACTGATCTCTGTTTCTCGGGTCTGACCTGTATCGGTGGCGTCTTAGTCGTTCCTGTTCTCCTTGGTTCTTCTCGTCACACGGAGATGGTATTTGTATCACAGCGCACTGCGCTTGTGGTTCTTTGTATTGATGCATCATGTATTCTAGTCTTGTGGCGCTTGACACCACGTTGGATTGACCTCCCGAATCCACAGGGCGTGACAGTCATGGACGAGCAGGAGAAGCAGAAGATGAATGAAGGGTACGAGAGATAGGTTATGTCATTACGGACGGGATGAAGATGGGTGTTTTATGAAAATGGTAAGGAAATGGCATCATTTCCGGATGTGCTATTGATATTTCAATTGCTAACACCTTGATAGGATCATACTGGATGTGCCTCTGGAATTTATGCGACCTCGAATCAATGTCTTTCATACCAATGCCTACCCTTCTTCTTTTCCACTCTCGACACAACGAGTTCTTCTCGGGCCGTATCATTCGAAGACTTCTCGTTCGGCTTGGCTTCTGTCTTTTCAGACTTATTTTGATTCTCAATATCTTCGAATACTTCTTCTTCATGCACCGGGATTCCCTCAACAGCTTTGATCTTCTTCCCTTCGATAAATACCAACAGACCGGCCAAGATCGCTACGGTACATGCGAGAGCTATCGCAAAGCCTTGAAGCCATGAAGGACGATTGAATCGATTCCAATTCCACATTGCCACACATAAGACAACTTGAAGGAGTGTGTTGATCACGTACATCCAGACAACGAAGTCGAGTTTCCAGGTTGCGGTTGGTGGGGCACGAACGCCGGTTAATGGAGCGGGAGGTATGGAAGTGGCAGGAAGGGGCAAAGCATCGTTGGCTTCTAGTTCTGCGATTTGAGCGTCGGTTGATGGTGGTGGAGAGCTTGACAGTTGAGGATTCTTCTTTGTGTATATTACGGGTGGACCAATCTTATCGTCCAATTCCTCAGAACCAGCAAGACGGAACCAACCACGATGAATGCCCGCAAGAAAACGGAGTGCTCTCTTGGAACCAAAGAGACGCCAATGAAGTTCCCACCACAGATCTCGAAAACGCCATGGTATCAACCCGAATCCCGTAACACAAAATAAGGCATTCAAAACTTGAGAATCTATTTCGATCCACTTCTTCCTTGGCGAATCATCAGAATCACAACTAGGATGACACATTGCCGGAGCTGCATTCAGAAGAACGAAGAAGATCATTGCACCCCAACCCACAACATTCAAGCCATATATGAAGACTACAAAGCCGAACGGTGTCCAAATGAACCTCCAGAAAGCCTTCAGGCCTATCAGTGTTGCCTCTCTCCATGTGTGTTTTGGTGGAAATCGATATCCGTTAGGATATGTACCCGTTTCGTCTGGACCAACAAGCTTTGAATCTGTACTGTTTGTCTGTTCACTACTTGAGGAAGCGTCGGTGGTTTCGGTCTGATTGGGAGGTTGTTGGGTGGAAGGATGGTTCCTGTGCTTGGATTAGAGATCGAGTGTTTGACAAAGATTGTCTGACTTACGTTATTTGGAGACTTGGTGTATGGGATGTACGTCTTATAGCTTGCTCTTGCTCTAGATGAGTATGCTCATCCTCCTCCGGGTGGATGTCCAAGTTTGCTGTTGGTGTTCCCACCCCTGTCGCATTGGTCGCTCTGCTTCTAGTCGATGCGGAGGAATGTCTGGACCGGCGACTTCGTTGTATCTCATGCGGATCTGTACCTCTGTTTTCCCTCTGACCCTCTTCTGTCCATCCTCCTTGTGAAAAAGAACCCCTCCTGATCTCGACCAACGTAGGCGCCTTCGCAGCTATCTCACCAGTCGCTTGCCACATGCCATTGGGAGGGTTGCTTTCGAGGAAGGCTCGCGCAATTGACGTTCGTCGAGGTCGATGGGTAGAAGAGGCATTCGAGATAGTTCTGGATCGCATTCTGCTGACATCCGCGGAATTTCGTCCCTGTGAACACTCATCTTCCACCGCAGGGAATGGCTCGTTAACTGTTTTGTCGGCCTCGCTGGCCATGGTTGTCGGATATTCTGGCAAAGAGTATCTTGGGTTGGATAAATGAGAAGAGGTTCGTTGTGGAGGACTCTATTAATGAACAGTAGCGAATCTTAACGCTACGAACTGTGTACAGACATTTTCCGAGATCTTGTTTGCCTAAGACACAATACAAAATGCCGATGGTGCATGTTTAACAAGAGCAGGTAGTAGGGACATTGTTTGAGCCTAGGTTTTAATTCATGTGAATTTCTTTACTCTGCCGTATCTTGGGACTGGTCCGCAAGCTTGATGGGTCTCACCCTATTCCGGGGAGTGCCCAAAACAAGGCTGCGGGTTGATGTCACTCTCTCCAGTAAACCAGCGATTTTGGGGGGCCTCTCCTTGCCGTTGATCGCCTAGCGTGAGTGTTAAACCCTGCCTATCCTTACTTAACCCAAGCTGACTCATCCACCTGCAGAAAGCAGCTTTCCCGAGGTTCCGAGGTGCATTTTCAGATACATGTACAGTACCTTCTAGCGGCCAAATGGCGTCGTCGCATCCAAACAGGGTTCCCGTCTTCGATATGAAAGGCAAAGGCTGGATCGATAGTATCCCGATGTTTCGTTATCCTTACAGTATTCTGACTAGGTCACCTATCCACAGAGTACCCATATTTCACATTACATGTTCGCATCTGCCTTACATTGTATCAGGCTTTTATTTTATTTTAAATCAAAATATCCCATTCGCTGATGTACATGCCATGATCGTGGCTCTTCGTGTGGGCATGGATAGTATGACCAATGATATTCGGTGGTATGAAAAACTCTTTGGTTAGCTACCGCTCGACAAGAAGATTCAAGACGTTAAGTATAGAGAGATATGAGATGACGGATCTATTGTACTGCAACGCTTAATGTAAATTGACTCGCAATGTTTAAGAACACTGATTGATCTATTTCTATCCGCTCTTCTTCTGTATTTGCTTCTTCTGTTTCGCCAACTTCTCTTTTCTTTGGATCCAACCTTCTACCCCAACAGCACCAAACACCAGCCCTACACCCAACCACTGGCCACGACTCAAGCTCTTCCCGAACCACAGCACACTCAACAACATACTTAACATCTTCCTCGTGACTGTGACCGTAACGAGAAGGATACTTCCAAACCGATTTAGCGTCATGTAAATAAAGATCTGGCCAATGGCACCGCAAGCCGCGAATCCTAGCGCATCGTGGAGAGCTGAAGGGTTGCGGGTGAGAAATGAAATCGCATCTGAGAGCTCGGTAGATGAAGATGGGGAGGCGAGCGGAAGGGGAGGTAGAATAGGAGTCAAAAGAAGATAGGATGAGGTTAGGAATGTGGAGATCAGGTTTTGAGCAACCATCATCTGAGGACCGGAAAAGAAACCGTAGCGGGAGGGAGTGCTGAAGACATGGTCTTGAATTGTGTTGGTGAGACCGTCAAAGAGGAGGTTGATGCTTAAAAGTACAAGGCCGTAGGCTGAGGAGCTGGAGGTTTTGGATTTTTTGGAGGCTGTGGATGGGTGGTGGAGTGTAAAAAGAGCTACGCCCAGGGTGACAGCGGCAACAACACCATATTTATAAAGAGGATAACGTTTCCGGAAGATGGTTAGATGAAGGAACATGACTGGCAGTAATTTGCATGATTTTGCGAGAATATATGTGAGATAGTCGACATGCGCCAATGATGCATAGCCAAATGGAGAGGCTAGTGAAGATGTAATGGAGACCAGGACTAAGGGAACGAGTATAAGTTTTGTTGGGAAGACGACTTTTAGAGCTGATCTGCCCTTCCGGGAAGTCGTAGAAGATAGATAGATGGAGCCCGTTATCGAGGCAAACAGTGACTGTATTGTGTTGAGGACCACAGGGTATTGGAAGTATTCCGGGTCAGGGTTTGGATGGAGTAGTGTTGACGCAGGCTTAAACGGTGTTTTCGTGATTCGCTCTTGTAGCAAGGCCCAGGAAAGACTATAGAAGTGTGAGGAGTGCGTAACAGAGACATTGCAGGCAAAGGGACATACAACGACGCATATATGCCTAAAACACATATAGCCAATTGGGTCAACCCCGGGGGATTTGAATGGGTAGCATGATGCGCCGGCTGCTCAGCAGAACCATTTGTAGATACCTCGTTCTTTGCGACTTTTGCATAATCATTGCCAGTATTCGAATGTCGGTCGGGGATATCGGCGGGTGCTAGCATAACATCTCCAGATGGTATCCTCTGCACAGGATTGACTTGCTTGCGGCGAGCCATGGGTGGATGTGGATGTGGATGTGGATGAGCGTTGGCTCACAAGACCAAAGGAATGACAAATATACTAACTATCTAGGACGATATGAAAGAGGAGGGTGTAAACAATAGCATTGCTGTATGTATATAGAAAAGAACACGGCAATTCAAAAACCCCATACACTGAATGAAAACTCAAGGACAATCTGTCCCTTGCTACTGTACAGTAACTTGATGCTCTTCTCCACAATTGAGTACGGGCGAGTGTTTGGAGCCATCCGCCACATCCCAAAATCAAATTCCTATATTATATACTATATATCTATATCTATATATATATTTTATAATATATTACTAATAAATCAGAACTATAGAGACTATATTATAATCATAAATAATTAACAATTAAACTATTTAAT
>LCWF01000182.1:0-142972 GCA_001006345.1 Phaeomoniella chlamydospora | reverse complement strand
GGGCCTGGATTGGGCATACTTTGCCTATAAAGGTCTGTTCGTAACAGTTTAAAACGTAAAATTATGTTGTATATTAGTATTAATTACATATTTTTAACGTTGGAAAACAGTTATAATTACGATCATCTTGTACACAAACAAAGTATATAATTTCAAGGTTTTACCAAGACATTTACTGATTTTTATAAATAACTGTAACCTTCTGCTTCTGCTTTGTGGACTCCCTTGACTTGGTGGATAATCCGTATTCTTGGTTTTGACTATTTTGATTTCTCAATATAGTAAGTACAATATTGATATGAAGAGGTGAGCGAGCAGCTAAGTAGATACAGTGTCTCGATAGGTAGATAGATACATGCAATGATACATCATTTCAAAGTTGTCAGAATCATGGTTCCTCCAATTTGTCTTACAGCCTTTGGAACCGACCTGCACAGAATCTATTTTGTTCACTGAGGCTTTTCCTGTCATGTTTCCTCTCCGTGCGACAAGACCTGCCCCTAGCGGCCACTTTCCATATCGTGTCATGAGTACGGAAGCGGGCGTAATGCTTGTTTACGAAGACGCACTAAATCGACAGGGCCTTCGGTTTCTGTTCCATGGACTATCTACATGCATCCGATTTGATTTGTTCGTTGAGGAAGCAAAACACACCATCCTTTGATCGTCTTGGACTCTGCAATCATCAATCGTGATTTCCTTTCAATTTCATTGATTGATAGAAAGTTTCATGCAAGGGTTATCTGACCAACTCGCTCCCGAGCGAAGCACATTGCCATCAATCCAGTTCTGTTAGAGCCTTGATCAGACTTCGAGTCCCATTCAGAAGTTTGATTGTAGGCACAGATGGGCAGGCTGATCTTTGCAATGAGCACGGCCTGAAAGGCTGCTCCGTTCTGACTGATGAAACACATCATATATATCGTAGGTATGTAGTGTCCCATCCAAGATGGCTGTGCTGGTCGACTGGGCAGTTAACACTAGCTGGACGGCTAAAGATTTCGGACATGATACCAGTATCTCTCCAAACAAATCATTGCCACTGATTCAAAGCACCATCTTCTAGGGTTCGAATAAAATCCCTGTTGCGATGACCGGCACCCGCTCGGCTGCCTCTCCTTCTCCCGGGTGTGGCATCAGGGTAGCCTTCTGGGGGTGGAGGATAGTAGGCCGGACTTGGTTGCAGACGAATGGGTGCATTTGGGTCCAGGTGACTGGCAACGCGCTGGATCGACGGAGGAATTCCGTTGGGATCCATGGTCGATGCTCGCTGGCGACCAGCACGAGTTGTAGCTTGGGCATAAAGACTCGGTTGGTTGTTATAGTGTGCTTGAGGCATTTGACCTTGGCCTTGTGGAGGCATCAAACCCATCTGCGGATTGTAAGCGCCAGCTTGCGAGGGATATGGTGGTGGTGGCCCTTGTTGATGCCCCGGGTAAATATTATTGTACACTGGTGGGCCTTGTGCGTGCTGCGGTGGTTGATATTGATTCATCTGCATTGCGTATGCCGATTGCGCGGCCGATTGGGCTTGTGCCTGTGCCTGAGCAGCCTGTGCGGCTCTTTGCTTGCTCAGAGCTTCTGCTTGCTGCTGTTGCTGCACCCCTGGTGCTGGGGATCTGCTTTGTGAAGTTTTGAGATTCATAGGAGGGACAAAAGGTTGGGTAAACTTCTGCTGTGTAATGAAAGGATGCAATTTGGCCTGTTGAGGAGACCATCTTTCCAAGGGGTTGATTGTGAGCAACCCACGCACAAAATCAATAAATGCTATGCGATTGTTCATTTCTTAACCAGTTAGCTTCCCGTGAGTGGACGGATTCGAAAGGTCATACCTCGATCAATTTCAGCCTGTTTCATATTCTTTCGGGGCATGGAATAGCTCTTAATGATATCAGGTAATGTGGTTGCCTGGAAGTATTTCTTGCTGGGCTGTTCCTTTGTATTGTGCTCCCGCGAATACTGCTCCATACTCTTCAACCGGTATGTCTTCCTGCCAAATTCATCGTGAACTTTCTCAAAGAACTCCCCTGATTGCTTGCCCATTTCCAGCATCCAGGTAGGGGGCATTCCGAGCATTTCCGTGATTCTAGCAACCTGATTGTATTCGGACGATCCAGGAAACAGTGGTAAGCCCAAGAAAAGTTCCACGACGATACACCCAAGCGACCACATGTCAATGGCTGAAGAATAAGGTAAACCTAGCAGAACCTCCGGAGATCGATAAAAGCGTGACTGTATATAGGTGTAGACTGTTTGTCTCTCGTCACATGCTGAACCAAAATCGATGATTTTGATGATAGGACTTTCAAGGCTGCAACAAATTAGAACGTCCAATTGTTTGCTGGTGGGAAACTTACTTTTTCAGTAAAATATTCTCCGGCTTCAGATCACAGTGGATCAGTCTTGCTTTGTTCAAGAGAGTTAGGCCATTGAGCAATTGTTGAGCAAAGACGCGAACTAGGGTCGTGCTGAGACCTCGGAACTGGTTTTGCTTGATCAATTCATACAAGTTGACGCTCAGCAACTCGAAGACAAGGCACAGATGTTGCTTATGAATGAACGTGTCTTTGAGTCTTAGGAGATGATGGTCGTCGTTCTTGTCAAGCTTTGTGTTCAATAAGTCCAGTACCGAGACCTCCATCATGCTCTGATTGAAATATGCGGTCCGATTCTTCACGACCTTTACCGCAACAACCTCGCCAGTCTTCAAATTCTGGCATTTGACTACCTGGCCAAAAGTGCCTTGGCCCAGCACATCGAGGATCAAATACCGACACTTCTTCCCCGTATCTTCGCTTCCCAATATGTCATTGACATATAGGATGTAATCACTATCCTCGTTATCATAGCCATCATTTTTCGCTCCCTTGCTTGGCTTGGTCAAGACTCGACGGGGGTTTCGGGAGGACTCGTATTTGAAGGTTGGATTGCATATGCGATATGTCGCAGGCAAGTGCGTCGTTAATGCTTGAAGAGGCTATCACATAGACTGTCAGTGAACGTTTACGAAACTTCGAAAAGACTTACGCTGATAAATCCACCTTCTGGATTAGCTCGTCGAAACGGCGGTTGGTTGTTGATTTTTGGTTGCAACTCTGTAGGGCCTTTCACCTTTTGGAACCGAGGTGCTTGCGCAGGCACCGGCTTCCTGGTTGGTGTTACCCCCTGCATGCGCTGCCCGGGAGATTTTGGTTCGCGAATGGCCATTGGGCTGCTCAGCTGGGCGGAATTGGGCTGTTGGTAGTATTGATCGGGAGGTAGCTCGGATGCTTGCGTCTGTTGGGCATATTGCGGCGTGTAACGAGCCGTGGAATCTGGACAAGCAATACGAAGTTAGACAGAATCAAGAAACGAAGAGAGCAGGTTAACGAACTTTGTCTTGTAGGTGACTGTCGTGATGAAGGGGTCTGGGTGACTGGATAGGATTGGTATGCAGACGGTGGCTGTTTAGGACTCGACACATATGGTAGCGAAGGAGACAACATGTTCATGGGTGAGTATCTGCGAGCAGCTGAACTCTCTTGGTTGAGAAATTGCGCTGACGCACGCTGTTGATGGGAGGGCCGTGATGGGTATTTGGACCGATTGTAGGGATCCGCGTCCTCCATCTGTACATCTGTCTCATTTGAATATTCTGACATCGGTGATACAACGCCAAATGCGCCTGGCACAGATGGAGGCGATTGGACTGATTCGTAGGGGTATGCAGTAGCGCTTTGACCTTGCTGCCCAAGGTCACGCCCTGCCTGCAGAGGAGTTGCGTGTGAGCTATGGCCGTACGACGTCGACTGATTCATGGCTGTTCCGTTGTTGTGAGCTTGCCAATTCTCCATTGCACTTCGCTTGCTTTCACCCAGGCCCGACAGACTCGGTCAACGAGACCTCCCCACCTTGCTGGACGTTAACTGCGATCGAAGGCGCTGAAACACCAGTGGAATCGGACGACCGGCGACCGTTCTGTTCGAGCACTGAGCTGAAGAGCAAGAGAGGTGATGTTCTATCGTGTGACACTCCAATTCATCGTCGAAGATGCCAGGACGGGCCAGTTGTCGTTGGTCGTGATAATCTCGCTAGCAATATTGCGGCAGTTGCGAGGTCGCGAGGATCGGAGGAACGCACCAATCACGCAGCTATCCTGTGAGAGCGGGTGATGCGTTATGAAGTAGGTTACACAGTGTCAAGTGTTTATTAAGAAAAGTTGGCGACAAGACAAACGGAATGGGATCAAAGGTGTCGTGCCTGAAGACCATCCAGCAGGCGTGGTGGGTCGCATACGTGGTGAATATCATGGGAAGAGAACGCGCTAGGTATTAGGTATGATGGAGGTGGTGGACATGATTACAGTACCAGCAAGCAAGCAAGCAGCCAAGCAACTTTTTGAGGTTTACAGTAATTAGGTGTCTGTGTCCAGTTTGGCTTCAGTGATATTCATGATTGATTAATACCTAACAGTACATGGCCCCAGCCCAGTCAGTGATTCCCTAATGGCCGTATAGTGACCGTGCTGAATTAATTGCCTTAGAGTCAAGCTTGATTGTGTCTTTTCTCTGTCTCTCTCTCTCTCTCTCTCTCGGTCCTGTTGTTACTGTAGGTACAGTAAGACCTGCCCAGATAATTACCGTGCCGCCTGGGATATACGCAATCCGTACCTAAAACTTTGTCCGTTTCCCTCCCTGTACACACTGTCAATTGCCCATGGTCCCGATTGGCACATCCATAATGACCGTAATTACTGCATCTTCTTTCAACATATGATGGCACCCATCAGTACCTACAGTACCTAGGTATGTACATAGATTACTCTGAGAAGTAGAGGGCCGTAGTACAGTATATCCTCTATGGCTAAGTTGGCAACCCGTGGTCATACCTAGGCTTTACCTATTGACTCTGTACAATTCACGGTGCAACAACGGCGCCCATCTATGTAATTACTTGCTCCCTTTAAGCAGTCAATCGCCTATTTCAGAGACAAGGTTTCACCAATCGCCTCTGAAGGTCCACTAAGGTCTGCTCTGCCTCTGCCTGGTGCTTTCTATTCCCGCAACCAAATTCCCCTGCATTGACTTTACAGAGTAAGACAGAGGAGCCGTCACGCTTAGCCAAAAACAACACGATGCATCTTGTCCATGGCATTACGGCAGATTCCATCCTCTACAGAGTAAGTCGAGGGACCGTAGCCACAGGTACATACAAAGATCACTCGCTTAGTTGCAGCAGCAGATGCATACTCTGTAAAGCACTGGAACCATTGATCATGGATAGGATATCGCAAAACAAGACGACAAATGTTCAGGCATCAGGGACAGCAAGAGTCAAAATTGCTTCTTTATCGAATCGACGAAAACCTCCAGCGAAAGAAATGTTTTGTTCTTTTGTGCTCCGTCTCCGTCTCACATTGGCTCGACTGTGATTGAAGGATTTGAGAGGTGGAAAAGGGAAAGGTGCACTGACGTAATCATCAGGGTGGATTCCAATACACATGAAATGTACTTTGTACTTTCTACTTTGTACTTTGTAATTACTTGGTGAATGAGCGCTACACTTCAATAGCCAGAGACTCATGTCATGGCACCGATGAGTGAGTCACGATTCTTTCGCCCAAGCGAATCACAGGTGTGGTCATTATATGTACAGTACACCAATCAGGCGTCTGTTAATTAGTCAATGATAAATCGGAGACGCTGCAAAATTTGTCACTTGGGCAGAATTGATGCTATACCAGAGTAGAATCAACTTTGATGTCGAAACGCTTGGCGTTGACTTGACTCTCCTACAGTAGTGACCAAAGTGTAACGAAGAACTCATCTTTCATTCGGATCTTACAAATTAATGGCTGCCATCTGTTGAGTTCTATTACTGTGGGTTGAGCAGTAGCAGAAGGATGGATGGTGTTGGGGAGTCAAGCGCTGCGCCTTCACAGCAGGACGATGGCACAGCATCGCCACAGGTCGACCGGGAACCACTTTTGAAGACCGAGGACAAGGATGAGTCCAGCCGCCTAGAGGCTCTCGGTGCCGGTATTCGTGATCAAGATGATCTTGAGAGAGATATCAATCAGCAGGCTAGTCGACTGTTGCTTGAACAAGCGAATGAAAGGGATCTTCAACGACTTGAAAAGACCAGCACCCATAGAGACAAGCTTGTTGCCCAGATTCGGAAACTAAAGCAACGTGTCTCGCAACCTATTGGTGTCACTCAGAGGGCCAAACTGAAGGCCGACATTGATCGCTTTGAAGGGCAGGTGAAGGAACTGGAGAACGATCTCGCCCAGATTCAGGCGCGTATCGATGAACGAAGTGTGGAGGAGGAGCACGCAGATGGCAACAATGCTACTCACTCTGGACGATTGCCACATGAATCGCAACGAGATTACCTCATCAGAACTGGGAAAATCACGCCTTTCTCCAAATTCGGTCTTAACACTATCACAAGATCAGCTTCTAATTTGCAGGATGCTCTACTAGACGCCGAAGCGGAACCGGAAGATGATGAAGAGATGTATGAGGACGCCGGAGGCGCTCAGAAATCTCATCGTCATCTTACTAAGCCTGGCTTCGTTGATAATGGAGCCTCAAGTGATTCTGATTATGTGGAAGAGGAGGACGTTAGGAGACACCGAAAGCGTCTTAGAACTGATGGTCCTGAGGGCCGTCAGCCTAAGGAATCAAAGCCGATTCTCGATAGAGAAGGTGAAGTCATCACTCCAAATGTTGAAGACGACTCTGAGGATGCATACGTTGCCGAGGACTATGCGGAGATAGACGAGACTGAGGACGATTTCCCTTCCACACGTCCAACAAAGACTACGACAGCAAAAGCAAAAGAGCATGGCAATGAGATTGAAGATCTGAGTGGGATTGACGACGGGAGAGAATCTGTCTATCTGGCTAGAGTCAAGGCTTGGTCTGCTCGCAGGGCGGCGGCTCGTAGGCGGGCTGACAAACGTCGAGCCGACGAAGACGAGGATGGGGAAGCAGCCGCAGGTGATGTCGAAATTGACGTCGATCCAGAAGCCGAAGCGTTCAATCCACATCCCACAATACCAGACACTGTTCTAGAAGGTGGGTACAGAATCCCTGGAGACATTTACCCCAGCCTGTTCGATTATCAGAAAACGGGTGTTCAGTGGCTCTGGGAACTATGCTCGCAGCAAGTAGGAGGCATTGTCGGTGACGAAATGGGACTGGGGAAAACAATCCAAATAATCTCCTTCCTAGCCGGATTGCATCACAGCAAGAAGATCAGGAAGCCGACTATCGTAGTCTGTCCTGCTACGGTCATGAAGCAATGGGTCAACGAATTCCATCGATGGTGGCCGCCATTCCGAGTCACAATTCTGCATTCATCCGGAAGTGGTATGATCAACGTTCGCAACGAGAGCACCAGAGAGGAAAATCTCCTGAACCAGATGTGGAATCCAACCAGTCAAACTCGTGTGCTGACCTCCACTCAACGAGCAGCCGAGAAGATGCTCAAGAACACATTGACTGCTGGCGGTGTTCTTGTGACGACTTATTCTGGTTTGCAGACATA
Organism: Phaeomoniella chlamydospora; assembly: GCA_001006345.1. NCBI lineage: Eukaryota > Fungi > Ascomycota > Eurotiomycetes > Phaeomoniellales > Phaeomoniellaceae > Phaeomoniella > Phaeomoniella chlamydospora. The sequence continues at coordinate 135,439 of LCWF01000182.1, read as the reverse complement.
CGCGCCTCTCTTGATCCCGGTGACGTGGGAGTATGCAATTCTTGATGAAGGCCACAAGATTAGAAATCCCAATACTGCTATCACAATCTATTGCAAAGAGTTGCGCACACCCAACCGCATCATCCTTTCTGGGACGCCAATGCAAAACAATTTGATCGAATTGTGGTCCCTATTCGATTTTGTATTTCCAATGCGGTTGGGAACGTTAGTGAGCTTCCGAAATCAGTTCGAAATACCCATCAAACAAGGTGGATATGCGAATGCATCGAACTTGCAAGTTCAGACGGCTTTAAAGTGCGCGGAGACCTTAAAGGATGCCATCAGTCCATATCTTTTACAGAGATTCAAAGTTGACGTTGCAGCTGATCTTCCCAAGAAGAGTGAACAAGTTTTGTTTTGTCGTCTCACCAAAATTCAAAGGCAGGCATATGAGCAGTTCTTGGCTTCGGATGATATGAAATCCATTATGGCTGGCAAACGGCAAGTCCTCTTCGGCGTCGACATTCTTCGAAAGATATCCAACCATCCCGACCTTACAGCCCATAAATTACTATCGGTCAAACCGGGATACAACTATGGTAGTGCCAACAAGTCGGGAAAGATGCAAGTAGTCGGATCACTGCTGGAATTGTGGCGGGATACAGGTCACAAGACGCTGCTGTTTGCACAACATAGAATCATGCTTGACATTCTCGAAAAGTTTGTCAGATCAAGTGGCGGATTCAAGTATCGCAGAATGGATGGTAATACTCCGATCCAAGCTCGACAAAATATGGTCGACGAATTCAACAACGATCCCGATCTCCATGTCTTCCTTCTGACTACCAAAGTCGGTGGTCTCGGTGTCAATTTGACTGGCGCCGATCGAGTCATCATCTTCGACCCAGACTGGAATCCTTCCACTGATTTACAAGCCCGTGAACGTGCCTGGCGATTGGGTCAGAAACGCGAAGTCACCATATACCGTCTCATGACTGCCGGGACAATCGAGGAAAAAATCTACCACCGGCAAATCTTCAAGCAGTTTCTCACCAACAAGATCCTCCGTGATCCTAAACAGAGGCAGACCTTCCACATGAGCGATCTCCACGATTTGTTCTCCTTGGGCGACGAACAAGGCCCTACTGAGACCAGCACACTTTTCAAAGATGCTGAAGTGACCTATGGTAAAGGTGAAACCACGACATCATCGCGGAAAGGGAAAGAATCCGAGACCGCACAAGCCACAGCGCTCAAAAGCGACAACATCAACTCTGTAGCCGGGGTCGCCTCCGTCGAGCAATTTGCCGATGCCAACGACCAAAGCGATCCCCAAACAGACCCATCCGCAACTGCGAACCAAAACCATACTGACAGTTCCAACTCCTCCAAATCAGAATCCCACATAATGTCTTCCATCTTCTCCCGCGCCGGAATCCACTCCGCCGTCGAACATGACCAAATCATCAATGGCCGTAAAGTCGTCACCGCGGATCCCCGTATGATCGAAGCCGAAGCACGAAAAGTCGCCAACGAAGCAGCCAACGAACTCAGACGAGCCGGACAAATCGCCAGAACAGTTCCAATCGGAACCCCAACATGGACCGGACAATTTGGCATCTCAGGCAAACCCGTGGAAGAAACAACCCCAGCCCGAGCATTCAACAGCAGCACCGCAACATCACGAGGCAATCATCCCGCAGGCAGCACCCTATCAAGTTCCTCCCTCCTCGCCAACCTCGCCGGCAACCACACCGCCCAACCCCACCGTTCCCCGCGGCCCTCAACAACCGCATCCTCCTCACCCCTTCCCTCCCGTTCCTCAACCCCTCACAACGCCAACCCCAATCCCAATCCCTCGTCTTCAACCCGTCGTCAAACACACTCCTTCCCGACCCTGATCCGCGACTACCTCCTCACCCACGGCGGCAGCGTCTACACACAGATGTTAATCGACCATTTCAATCGCTTCTGCAACACCCCCCAAGCAACCATCGAGTTCAAAGAAACTTTGAAAGTCGTAGCCAAATTAGACAAGGGACCAGCCGGAAGAGGGAGAGGGAAATGGGTTCTGAAAGATGAATTCAGATAGGATAGTTAGAGATTGAATTTCCAATGTCGAAAATTTGCATCTATTCTTCCGAAACGACTCTCTTACGAGCTCCGTGGCATTTGACCTGACCTGAACCGAACTGAACTGAACTGGAAACGAAACGAAACGAAACGAAACGAAACGGGAAAAGAGAAAATAGAAACGTCAGTACCCAAGTAGTTCATTGTGTGTGTGTGTAAAGTAAGTTAAGTGTAGAATCAATCAACAATCAATTACGATAATTGTTAAGTGTTAATTGGATTGATCAAAGATAAAGTAAAGACAACATAATTAAAAATAAATAAATAATATCATTCATGCTATATTTCCTCATGCTATTTCCATCTCATGCCATGCCATGCCATGCCATGCCCATGCTACAATATAAAAGCCCGGGAAAATTTAAAGAGAGAGAGAAAAGAAAAAGGGGGCGAATGGAGTAGATAGGAAGAGATGTTAAAAAAGTCTTGTAGGTAGACAGATAGACTTCCTTGTGTATATTCTCATGTTTCTCCTCTATTCCAACCCTCAAGAGAGAAAAAAAAAAGGCAAAGTAAATCACACATGCATGCTATAGCCATTGATGCTGTTGCTGCATAATTCATAAATGATTGAGATGGAGTCAAGGTACTATTGATACAAGCTATATTGAAAAATAAAATGATACGATCGGTGGGAGAAAAAGGGTATCATAAAACATGCAGCTGAAAAAGGTAGGAGGAAGCGAATTAGACCGATATAAAGAGATCGAGGAAGGGTCGAGGATCGTTGGTGGAAACCGGGAGAAATATAGATGTTTGGTCTTTGGTCGTAACTTCATTAATTCAAAGAAGGAATATTAATAACCGTCGGCTTTTTCTATGGCTAGAAACCATTTCCTGATGCCTTCTCTGAGAGTATTTTCTTCATTTTCGCCCACTGCTGATTTCGGTCGAGCTTTATCTGAAGGGTCGTTTGCAGGTGTGTTATTGGTGCCGTTGGCGTTAGAATAGACTTTGATGTCTCTTCCATTATCTCGACGATTCAAGTCATCGTGGACTTTACGAGCAACGTCTTTTAAGGCGTTTGTGACAACTTTGCGGCATTCGCTGCGAGAGACTTCAAGGGCGGCTGGGATGGCATCTTTGGCTGGAATGGTAGGGCCTGATGGGTTCGAAAGAGATGTCTTCCTTGAATGAGTTCGACTAGCGCCGGGTGGGGGAGACCCAGCTCGCGATGGATAGCCATTTCGCGAAACAACTCGGTCGATCGCATCGATCAAGATTGAATCCATATCCATAATCCAGTCTTCTTTGAAATGTTCATTTACCTTGTCCCTTGGAGCACTCTTAGTGGGACTGTGTAGACTGTGACCGTTGGTAGGAGCTTCCCCATTTTCTGCCTGAACATTTTGGATTTGCCGTTTCAATGTGAGGCGCTTTATTTTGAAATCACGGGTATCAGCTATCAGCGTTGTACAGACATCCACCCATTTGCGGCCCGATTCATCAGTCTCTTCTAAGTGTGGAGGTGAAGGAGTAGGCTCGGACATCATTGATGCTCTGATTTGAGAATTCAACTCAGAATAGGGACGAACCGCTTGTAGAACAAAGTCTTCATGATATGCTCGCAGCCAACCCGCAACATTGGATTGATTCTCGATGGTCATCGAGCTCGCAAGGTTGACTGTAGAACTGTGGCTGTGCATAGAAGCCATACCATCCATACTGGCCAGCGATGGCGTCCGGCGTACGGAGCGAAGTTGTGGTGAATGCAATGGAGAATCAACGCTGCTACTGAAAAAAGCTGGCACATCAATGCCTACATCAATGACGCCATCGTTTTCATCGACAGTTAATTTGATAGGGACATTATCAAGATCTGAGTGCGATAAGGCATACGAGCCCATGCCGTCCCCATCTTCCAGAGAGGTGTCCTTTCTTGAACGAGACGCAGCTATCGGGGCAGATGGACGATCATTTTGGGTAACTTCGTCTACCATTTGAGCCAGGGTACTTGTGGGACGCTTGACTGGGCTCTGAGATCGTTTGCGGCGGTCATCTTGACGGATACTGGGAATGGTAACGCTGCTCTCGGCAGAAGACTCATGCTTTCCCGTCCATATGCCGCTCAAAAGGCTACCCCAGCGACCACTGCTTGCTCTTTCGCTGTCAAGCGAAGCACTTGCGGTGTCATGTCTTTTCAAATTCTCGACAAGGTTACTGGTCGCAGCACTATCAGTACTATCCATGCGCCCCCGCATGATAAAATAGTCATTCGCAGGACTAGTAGATGTGGCGAAGTGCGCCACTGGGGTCATTGGGTTGGGGGTAATGGTAGCAGTCGTGGCGGCGCTACTCTTCCTAGTCGATGAATCATTACCAGGCAACGCAAGTCTCGCAGTCTTGATAGACGGAGTATTGGATACGGTTCTGTAAAGACGTTCAGAAGGATCTGAATCGATGACATCCAAGTTGTCAGCTTCTGTAGAGGAGACACTAGTGGATAGGCCACGCCGATCGGGACTGGTTGCGGCTAAACGGTTATCCATAGCGCGACGGTTTACTGTCCGACGCAGGGATGTTTGCCTTGACATATGGCCAACTGGCGGAGAGTGGGTGGAAGAAGTCAAAGGTCTTACAGGTGAGGAAGCAACATCTGGTCGCGTAAGGCTGGGTATAAATGACGAGAGTAGGAATATCATCCGTCGAGCCGCCATTTTGTCAGCACATACGATGACAGTACGACTAGGAACAAGCTCGCTTGAATTTGTTTTCTTCTGACGAGCATGTCTTCGTCGATACCAACTGTCGGGACTAAGCTCACCAAGCCAATCTGTGTGATTCCCAAGGAAAGCCGTCAACAAAGTGTAAAGAAAGAAATTTTGATCTCTTCCACCAGCCCATCTACTGATCCATCTAGCTTCATCCTGCCAGATTGACCAGCGATTCTGACCAGTAAGCACCCGGGGAATTCGCAGGGCAAGACAGAGACGATTTGCAGCATGCACAGCCTTGTCCTGCAGGTCTTTGTTGGAGAAGAGCGCATATGGCATCAACTGAATAATCCTCTGATTTGTCCGTTGCATGGTCTTTTCTTTTGGGACCTTAGGTACAGGTATTCTCGATGCCAGCTCCTTTTCTTGTAGAAGTTTGAGAATTACTTCGCTCGCATCTCTCTGAAGAGCTGAAAGGATCCTTGATACAACATCCCAGCTTTCCACAAGAGCATCTATCCTAGCATCGACACTGTCTGCCAGGGCTCTTGCGGCGAATCCTGGGAAAGCATCCAAGAGCGTCCACGAAGAAGGCATGTCTGATCCACAGCTGCTTGAGAGAGATTCAGGGTTTCGGGCGACTGCTGCATGACTTGCTCTTCGGGAGCCCGGACGAGAGTTGGCGAATTTGGATGCAGAGGGAAGTCGTACGACAATGGCGATTGCATAGGCGGGTGTTTTCTTTTCCTTTAGCTTCTTCAGCTTCCGGCCCGGATCTCTGATGTTTGGATTCATATCAGGGAATGGGTAGGCCATATCGTGGCCAAAGCCCGGCGTGTGCGGAGTTGTACCATCGTCAGAATCTTTTGGCTCTGGAAGGTTGACTGCGAACACGCGTGTAAGCAATACGGCTTCACCATAAGTCTTTGTCGATTCTGAGGCGTTCGTGACACGGTTGCGTGCGGCACTGGGTACCGTAGCCTGAGCACCATAAGTGTGCGCTCGAGATATTTGTTGGCGTTGACGACTGTCTTTCCGTATTGTTCCGTCCATATCTCGTCCAATGCCTGCCTTGTAATTTGCCGCAGAAGTAGAGGTCCCATCTCCATTCAAAATGTGCATCTTTGTGCTTGTACCCTTGTCACCCAGACTTCCGAACATGCAATCCAAGAGTGTTCTAGTGTCGTCCTTCGCCTCTTGGCCAGGAGACACATCCTTCTCGTTGACGGATATGGTTGCGCTTCGTATGCGAGGCTTAAAAAAAGCGGCCCCCGGTGATGTGATTGGTGTCTTTGGAGCCTGAGGCGATGTGGGCGTCATGGGCGACTGAGAATTATATGTTGATGCACCGCGACGATGGCGCGGAGAGAATCTGCTTGACGGGTTGGTCGCGACAGGCGAACCGTTCGCAACCATGTCCGCAGAGGCTTGGGTGTCCAAAAGAACGCAAGGTTCGTCTTGATCGCCCAGTGCGTCTTGGGCTATTATGACTCTCAGATCTTTGTGAAAGTCAAGTTCAAGTCCGCCTCTATCGTCGAATCCGCCAGGTATCGGGGCCAAGGGAGAAGAGGGTCCGTTCTGGAGAGGGTATGCATGGCTTGTATGTTGGAGGAGCGAGGGGTCTGGGAATAGTAGGCTTCGGGTATGTTCCTCCTCGGTGGTTGATTCGAGTGTGAGTAGATTCCTGCCATAAGTGGCGGGATTCAGCGATGTCGCTGCGGTATGCAGAAGTCGGCCCAGCATAACTCTGACTTCAGGAGTCGACTCAGACGATGACTTCGTTCCTCCGCTGCCAGGATACTATACTTCCGTTCCGGCTTCCAGACCGCGTGGATCTGGAATCATTATCTTTACCCATCTGACGTTGGCCAAGTTCGTCGGCAATATTCTTCGACAACGCAAGTGTTGGTCGGGCGCAATCGTTCAGAAAGGACCAAACCCGTAAGGAGATGTAGGATGAACCAGACAAGCTACTTCTGCAAGCTGCGACGGTGTTCGATCAATCGATATAGTATATGCGACAGAGAAGTGACAGGTGGGAAAATACGATGAAAGTCGGACAGGGACGAGGAAAACCGGTGTTGGATATGGGATATGCGAAGCGAAGGGCGGTGACAGTCCCAGCAGGGTTACACACAGCGACTGGATTTAATAATGATGGAAAGAGTCGAGCATTAGCGATGATGCTTATGCTGATGCTGATGATAGGGCAGAAAATGGGGTTATGGCAATCGATTGAGCGGTCGTAGTCTACCAGAGCAGCGGTGTAGAGTGGATTATTTTCAGCATTGGGGCGATTGGATCCCAAAACACGGTGATACCCCTGCAAGCGCAATGCCAAGAGTGGATGCAGGAGCAAGGATTGGGACTTGGGGGGTCGCGTTACTCTGAGTAGATCCCTGGCTCGCTTGTTGCTTCTTCTTCTTCTTCTTCTTCTTCTCTACTGTTGCTGTTGCTGCTGCTGCTGCTGCCTTGCGAGGCTTCTTAACCGTTGAATTCAGTGGACGTAATCAATTATCGATCAGGGTGTTTTGTTGCTTTTTGGCGGATTACAGTATCTACTGCACATGGACTCGGTAATCTTTGGTACTGTACTGTGTACCATAGTACATACATACTGTACCATAGTTTACTATTATGTACATTCTGTATGGGGGAGGGCACGTCCACTCCCCCTTGTCTCTTTTCGGTTCAATTGTCGAGAAAGCCGAGGAGAACGCTCGGGAACCCTAATCCCAACCCTCCCTTTCCTTTCCATCTTCCATGCTGTCGAGGTTCACATGTCACTTTCCAAAATACTATGTACGAAGGATCATAGTGTATTCTGGTATGTTGGTACAGAATATGTCCATTGTACTATGTATCATCTCCACCTCACCAGGAGACTTTGATGCCTTTGACTCATGCTTGTTTACTATGTATATGTAATTTCCCCATAATCTGGTGGTTGTCGATGTTGATATGTCGACATCTCAGCTGACAAGGGATGGCTTAATATTAATATTGCTGCAGCTGTCTTTCCGGATCCATCCAGCCATCCATACTGCATCACCATGAAAAGAAAATCGAGATCATCGGTAACGTACCCAGTACCAGGTACATAGTACAGACGGGTAAAGCACACTACATTACAGTACCTTGTACTCTTGATATCATCCGAAGCCTATCGTCAATCGTCAATCGTGTTTCTCCGAGTACCGATGGAGCTTTTGCCGGTAGGTCCCGTACTCTGAGTACTACATAGTATGTACGAGGACCCTGTAAGTACTATGTACCTAGGTATTCTCCAGAGTACCGTTTGATAGTGGTACGATAGTACGGAGTCACACTGCACCGTACCTTAATCCCCAGTCAGCCACTATCGTTTCTCTTCCCCCAATCCATACGTACAGTACATTGGACCTGATTCTTTTACATAGTACTCTGTAAGTACTGTACCACCTCACAGAACATAGGTAGGTATATTATTACAGTATTATTATGTAGAAAGCCTATTGATGGGTTTCTGTAATACATAGTAATTACTCAGAGGAGTAAAATGGTATGCTGTACGATGGTCCATTTCTCCATTCCAGAACAGATCTTCCATCTTATCCAATCTCACCTCCCTTACAGTAATTACAGAGTACTCTGAGGAGTTATTTCCCTTCATCTCCCCCTCCCCTTTCCGATCAACCCAATGCGATCTGCCAACTGTATCGGTATTCCTTCTTGGACCACGTCATCCCGCACCCACGTCCATCGGAACAAGATAGGTAATTAATCCCTTTCCAAAAGAGAATTACCAAACTAAATACTCAAAGCTACTTTTGTAACTACTCCCGGAGCCGACGGATGGTGGAGTATGATATGTTATTAGGGTCGAAAGGATACTTTGGCTGCTGGCGCGCTTTGGGACTCAATCCTTCGGATCTGACATGGATCTCCTGGTCTGTCATTGCGGTCTGGATACCAGAGTACGTAGAACTATCTGCATGGCCAACGATTGCACTTTACTGGCGGGGGAAACATAGTAGCTATTCCATTTCATCCTCGGCCACTTTGAAGAGTATTCATTCGGCCTCCTTCCTTAGAGCCTCGGAGTCCAAATTGATGTCCAAAAATGGCCCATGCTTCAATGAGAAAACTGGGTTTCAAGCGGAATCACTATTTTCAAGCTGAGGTGACCGAACCCTCCTACAGAACCCTCCAAATCGAGGTCTTATTGGCCTGCAGTATGCTGCTGTAACAACCCCCCCCCCTCTTTTACAGAGTACATTTCGATCTTGAGTGCATTCACTCGTCAGGTGTGAACCCAGCTTTGAACCTCCACCAAATCCAGAGGCCTTTTGCCTCCATTTTCCTGCCAAAGTCCTTGACGTGATCAACTTCTTCGAACCCTGCCGACGTGCTAGATTGATCTTCAGGCCCGTGACGAGACCGAGCTTGAACATCTGCCATGATAGGTGCAGGCGGAGATACAAGTTGATAATCTTTGTAACGAAGATTCTGCGTGCTCGGAAAGTCAATCAGCAAAGCCAGAGAACGGCGAACGTTGCCTTTTGATGGGCATTGTCATAAACATGGATGTCTGCAAGGGGAGATTTCCTTGACTCACATGGACAGTTTCCACCCAGGTCTTGACAGCTTCCTCGCTTCCCTCGACGTACATCATTCCAGGCGACCCTCCAAACCTTAGGAGAGCGTAGCATCCCAGTTTCTTCCCAGCTGCTTTGAGTTTGGCAACTTTCTTCCGAGACGTGATGTGGTGCGTTCGAATCAAGGCGTTGAACATTGTCTTTGCCCTCAGTTACATTGGCAGATAGAGGGTTTGAAGTCGGCCGCCACTTGGTCCTCATTCACTATCCGATGCGCCTCTTCAAGACGATCGTTCCAAGCCTTGTCATGTCACACAGATTTTCTCGTCCAGATCAAGACGAGGGTGCTCGTAGTTTAGAAGCGACAATGACACCAGGTTCAAGATGTGCATGTTTCGCTGTTGGAATTGATATCGAATACTCTGGTTGCATGGGTATTAATATACCAGCACCGCATCCACATTTACCAAGACCGATGTCCTACATAATTAATTTACATAACTTAGTACAGTATTAGGTAGATATTACACATCCTACTGACGAGGGCCCGTTTTACTGTATCCAAACAATCAATTCATTTCATTCGTTATAGCTAGAGCGGGAAGAGATTTCTCTAATAGTCTCGAAGAACACGTTAATGATCTGTTATATACTGTAACTTATAATTAGTGTTATATATCTACTATGGTACTGTATATAATCATAATTTCAAGTGGAGTGCTGATTTGATACCTATACAACCAGAGTACTTGGTAATTAGTGATGAGATGTTGGAGAAGGTAGATGCTGGAGATTGGAACAACGATGCGACCGCAAAGCCAGCGGAGCACACTCTGCTCTTCCAAGCAACTTCGCGTTAATTGATGCTCGTCGGGGTTGCATGCTAGTCGATCGTATTGATATCATCGAACATCATGGAACAGTTCTCTGTTTAGGACAGGTTTGGTGTTTTTTTTTTCCACTTTGCTTGTCACATTTGCAGTCAGTGTGGCTACATCATCTGCCTTAGGTAGTTTATCGGATCTGAAAAATGCGGCAATATGCCTGTTTCATTGGCTAAACTACTTCGTACATGATTGCAATACCCTTTATCCACGGTGTATGTCAGCTTTGATCGCTGTCAACTATTGAAATCCTACTGTCTGTGAATCAATCGATCTAGTCCTGAATCCTTACTGCCTCGTGTGTCATATCTAAGACGTAAACGAGTTCTGCATAATATCGAATCTTTTTTTTTGGGGGGGGGGATGTGAAGGAACATCTGTTGCTGGATTCATGCTCAAGATAATTGGGGCCATCGGCGAGAAAGCGAGATCGTTTTCACTGCTGACGCATTTCTGCTGGCTTTCACCAATGTCAAGATCTCCAAGGGTACTCTTCACGTCGATATCGAAAGTGCGATTTGCGTAAGACTGCGTTGAATATTAAAATGGCGAACCTTCCCTCCGGATCTTGTCACAGTCATCGTCGGACGGCCAGAAACCACGGAAGAATGCCATTGGGCCCATGTCATGGGCTGCTCGAAGTCCGCGGGATATGGGCGGTCGCTTGCCATCTTGGGCTCGTTTTGGTCTTGTAGCACCACCTGCAGTGTTTTGTCGCAAAAATGACAATCCTCCGTCCTTCGGTGAGATCTTTGCGTGTGCTGTAATGGCTGACATCGCCACTGAACTTGAGCCTTTCGGCTGTTGAGTTTCTTGTGTAATTGGTGGCGACTGTGCAATTGCGGCCGTCTTTAAGGAGACGTCATCAACTTTAGGCGCCATCCAGCCATCAGCTACAGCCTTCGATGGATCGTCTTGAGTAACCGAGGAGTCTGCCTCCCGATGAGCAAGAGCATCTGCATTCTCTACCTGGGGGCTCGAACCGATAGCACGTTGATAGAATAAGTGATCAGGCTTACGAATCCAGTAGTCTCGTTCATACTTAGGGATTTCAACCCAGGGTGGCTGTTTGAGACCTTGCCCATGGACCATAGTTTCCGCGCCGCCGATGATATCGACTCTTGTAACACAACCCTTTGGTAAACGAAGAGCATCAAGGATCATCTCATGGTTAGCAGCGGTCTGACGACTTGGCGAAAGACGTAGTATCCCGTCTTCTTCGACTCCAAGTGACGACACTGCATGGTCCGGTGTGCCCGCCTTCGTACCTGTGGCATTTGGTATGATTTTCGAAGTGGTTTGCAAGCATGCGAAGGTATCTGCGGCATCTTTAGTGGTCATAGAAGCCCTTTCGCCGTCGTCTTTCATGCGGCGTAGGCTATGAAGGGAATGTTTTGGAGAATCGTCATGAGTCTGAATCAACACACTATCCTGATCATTCGTGTCCCCTGCGATTTCATTGTCATGGTCCTCGTCAGGCCCATTTGAATTGATTGTTGATCGCTTGAGATCGTCAGCATCGCATCTAGGCTTTCTAATCTGAACCTTGCCCTTTGGAACCCAAGGCGGCGCCTCAACATTTAAAACTTTCGCTCCGCGAGTATCCTTGGACTGATTGTTCGTGTCGATAGAAGGTCTGGGCTGGGCAAGAATTGGTCCGAATTGAGCGAGTGGCTCATTTGGGTTTTTGGGCTGCTTTGCCAAAGCGTTCATAGAATCCCTGGCCAAAGCTCGCTTCTCGACCAGAGCCACGCGTTCCCTCACTTTTTCCTCCTTGATTTTGGCATTGAGTTTGTTTCCATGCATGGCTATGAATTGATCCAATTCCCTCAAATGCCTTGAAAGTGTCTCGAACTTGTCGTTGGCAAGATCGAGCGGGGTTTTTCTTGACCTAGTTGATCCATGACCATGAAGCGAACTTGCTCTGCTCGGTTGGTCGGAAGCTCTATCGTTTCCCACTGTCTTGGCCAAAGTTGACGTGGTTGGAGCGCCGGGTAGACCTTGCGTTTCCGAATTTGATCCAGAGAGATGAGGCATACTGGAGATTGGCATGAGCCAGGGTTGATACCCAGCACCCGCAGAAAGGACGGGAGATTGCGCATAGATAGACGAAGCTGTCTGACCCCACGGGACCGATGCTCCATAATTGTAGGGAAACAACTGCTCACTTAGATAATTCAAGCTTGGTCCGGCGCCACCTTCTGTGAGTTGGTTATGGCCAGATGACATCAATTGCCTGTCCTGGCGTTCGTCTGCTCTGGATGGAAGATATCCTTGCTGGTCCAATCCCCTATTTGGAACACTCGTGTCCGAATCAAGAGATTGTGGGGCTAGCATAGAAGGTTGATAGAGCATCCCCTGAGGGTACGATGGCAACGAAGATTGGCCCAGAAAATCTGGGTTTTGGACAATAGCAGGCATGAACATTGTGGAAACTGGAGTGTAGTGTAGCCACATGTTAGCTGGCATCGTTTGAGGCGGCTGACTGCTTGCTGATGGCGCTTCTTTGTCGTGTTTCCTGCTGCTGGGACCATTGATCTCATCGTCTCCGTGGCTATCGGTGTTCTCCTGCTTTCTGCTGCCTCCGTTGGAGGTATCTAGGGAGTTGTTTCCAGAGGCGGTGATCACATGGGCGCCGACTCCTTTGCTAAATTGTGCTTCTCCAACGCCTAGCGTATTCTTCTGTTCATTGAAGTCTCTGGCTGGAGTGAAGAAGCCTGTACCTGGATTGACTCCTCGATATTGTTGATTGTTGATTGTGAGTGAGAACGCTGGTGGAGGTTGTGACCGCACCATAGGAACAATTCGACCGCCGGCCGTCACTCGCTGATGCGTTGGTGATGAATGCTGTTTCAGGAATCTCGCAAAGCCTGAATCTCGTTGTGCAAGGTCCGATTGCGGCGCATTTTCCGGTTGACGAACAGGGTGAAGGATATGTACACCTAAGGATGCGGTTTGATCTTCTGTCGACAAACTGGTACTGTGGGAAATCCTGCGAATCATGTTGTTAGGAATTTCACCTAATGGACAACCAAGCATCTCGTGAGAAAGATTGCGAAAGCAAAGTATTCCGGCTACCCAATGTCAGCTCTGTCAAAGTTTTCTTTTGGCAGTGACATAATTACAATGTACTGCTTCAGGGGCGAACTTTGTAAAGTCAACGAATGCGCCACCATTGAGACCAATATTATGAAGTTCGCCAATGGAATAACGTCTTCCTCCCCGGATTTTCGGTAGGTTCGTGCTACTATCACACATCCCTTCTTCCTGCAGCAATCTAGATGAAGCACCTAGGTAAGCATGACCCTTAATGAGCGAGGACGGCTGCTAACCCTGGTTGTACAAGCCTCTTCATGTAGAAAGACAATGCTCTTTGATAATCTGGCTGCAATGTGATGCGAAGCAGACAAAATGAGATGGAGATCGCTCGGTCGACAGCAACGTGTTTCTGATTGTTGATGACAACAGAAGAGCTCCAGAGACGACAACAACGCAGGCTGAAGGCAGCAGCCGCCAGTGAGCTATTGAATGTAGAAATGAGCGGCCAGCTCCAGGTGCCTGAGATACTGAGCGTAACGCAGCACCCTGTCAGCGATCGAGAAAAGGGCGGCGAGAGAGGGAGAAAGAAAAGTGAACGTAAGGAGTGCTCAGGCAGTGTATGGAAGTAACAGTGAATGAAGGGTGCGATTTGCGAATCTCAGGGAAGGAATCAACAACAACAACAACAACAACCAACGGATCAATCTTAGGAAATGAGCACCGTATACGCTGTTACCACGGTTGAGGGCAAGGGCAGTGCAGATACTCATTGGTGGTCGGATCAATACCGGTGTCATCATACAATCGTGTTGTAGACCTCACTGGCCTGATTGATTCTTTTCCTTTTCGATCGCGTCTACTGTTTGCCAGTCGTGGTACTATACCTTTGTTGTATACCTGTGGACGTGTCTCACAGCCACGTATCTCACAGGCATATATGGGTCAGGACTATCAGGGCTGTACTTGCCAGACATGTTTGTTCGGAGAGCAGCCTATCTTCCTGTTGTGATGGCAGGTCTTGACATAGGCAGATAGTAAGTTGAGATGGCATACATCTTTGCTCTCGTCTCCCAGGGAGATTCCTACCCTATATCTGCTGCTTGTTTATATTCTCGGCAGGATGTACATTGTCCCATCTCTCCTGGTCGCATACATCGGAGTATTCCAAACGTATCGCTGAAGAAAGTCGAAGATAACAGATGAATGAAGGTAGCTAGGATAGGTGGCTCACATGCATGGGAAACTTGGTCCGGCAATATATAAAAAAGTATCAGAGCATTGTACGCAGAGTAGTCATCCAACACCCTCACCACCCCTGTCACGTTTACTCACAGTACAGTACAGGATCGCAGATCACTTCCCAGCCACCCGACTTTTTATTTTGTTTCTATCTTCCATTCCTGAAGTATAGTTATCGCTATCTTCACTTACTGTACATGATAGTCCCTGTAGGAGGAGGTCATCTGGACAGTTCTTTTTCCGACTTGCCAAATGAGGATGGATCAACACCATCAACCGAGAGACTTCAATATCCTGTGCCATACACACGTAGTACTTATAATTAATTTGTCCTTATCGAAATGTTAATTACAGTGATGCCCAAAAAGGTTCAACGTTAAGGCTTTCTTCCTACAGGTGCTACAATGGCAGTCCCCCTTTGGCCCGATTCTACCATATCCACACCGCCTTCGGACGTCCTTGTGCAACAGGTGGAATCAGTCTGCATGAGCTTTTAGGATAGACAGGGAGAAGTGATGGGCCTCTTGCTTAGAGGGACGATTGTTCCTTGGTGGAAATCTATTTAGCACCACTTTTTTGCCGTATCCGCATGCAGCCGATGCCTTGACTGGTGGAGAACAAAGGCTAAATCCTCAAGGATTCGGGTAGAATTTCACGATAAAGATCTTTGTCACGACTATCCTATCGCATGCAGAATCCCAAAGAGAAAGAGAGAAAGAGAGAAAGAAAGAAAGAAAGAAAGAAAGAAAGAGAGAGAGACAGACAGACAGACAGAGGGTTCTTCTGGACCAAAGTAACAACCTTCTTCCCCCGTGTTGAACACAAGGAAAACAGTTGATTGCCTTGAAAAGCTCGTATTCCCTCCCATGCCGACGTTTTGTGTTCTTCACATGCTGATGGCGTCAGAGGCTGATAAGTATGACAACCACTCAACGGCCGAGAGTTGCAAGGCTCACAAATACCCGGACAGAGACGACAGGGGTGTACTTTGCACACACACAGTCTCTCTCTCTCTTCTCTCCTCTAGAGCCTGCTCTCCTGCACGCTGTCGGTATTCAAAGTAATGACAAACTTAACTCTTTCTGGTCCTACTAGAAAGACAATGGATCCTGATACGACATTTGGCCATGGTTGTCTGCAGTCAAAAGATCACCCCTCCACCGAACCTATGACCCCACCTTTTCAAAAGGAAGCTTTCCCTTTCCATCACTGATAATCGATTATGCCATGTGATGTACTGCATTGAATTAGGTTGAAGGCAAGGTCAGTACCTACATCTAGCACAAGGTACAGTAAGATGCCAAATCGTTTGCAGCTCCCCTCCCCGCGCGCGATTGAGGTCACAGCGCTATCAGGTAAGCTCCTCCTCGAGCTATCAAGCTTGGGATTTAAAAAGTCTCTCGCCATCCCAAGCCAATGTCAGCTTGGCTCTTTCATTCTGTTCTTTCGCTATTTGTCGTAGTTCCGTCTCTGCGTTCGTTGCGTTCGGATCGTTCGGAGCTATAAAGCTTCGAATTCCCTCCTGCAGTGCTTTCTTGCCTACAGCACCACTCAAAATGCAGGGTGGTGGAGCTATTGCCCTCCTTGCCCTGGCATTGTGTGCCGTGGGAGCTGTCGCGGACACCGAGCTTTATGAAGTGATCTATGGGGCGGTTTTGTATACCTCATATGGCGACCGGACTCCCCTTGTCCAATCGAACCCTACCCTCACGTCTTTGGGAGCGCAACAGCTCTACAACGCCGGCGCCGGCTTTCGCGACCGTTATGTTGACCCTTCAACCTCTTCCAACGAGCATAGCACCGCTGTTGTCGGAATTTCCGCATACGAGCTGGATAATTCACAGCTGTCGATACTCGCGTATTCGGAAGAGTACATAGTCGCATCCGCACAAGCCTTCTTGCAAGGTTTATACCCTCCCATCGAAACATCTCTAAACCGAACTCTAGACGACGATGAGTCAGAGCTCAGCAACGGGACTATTATCACCTCACCACTCAATGGATACCAGTACCCACAGCTCTATACCGCCTCATCAGTCGATCTGAACTCGATCTGGATCGCTGGGAACACGCAATGCCCCACGTACACCACCTCCGGAAGAGCATATTGGAACACGGAAGAATACCTCGAGATCCTCGATTCCTCCCAAGCGTTCTACGACAGCCTCCAGCCCAACATTCTCGACGGAGTCTTTTCGAATTCCTCAGTCGGCTATTTCAATGCCTGGTACATCTGGGACTACCTGAACTATGGTTACATTCACAACGAAACCATCGCCTCCGTCCTCTCAGCCGATGATCTTGCCCAAGCCCGCTCTTACGCCGACCGATGGGTCTTCGCCATGAACGGCAACACCTCGATCTCCAGCTCGCTGGACTCCTCCGACCATATCCGCGCCGTCGCCGGCCGCACGCTTGCCACAGAACTCACATCTGTCATGTACACCAACGTCCAAAGCCAAGGCACGAAAAGCAAATTAGTGACGATGTTCGGCAGCTACGAACCCATGGTAGCATTCACATCCCTCGCCGGCCTCGCGACAGCTGCCAACACCCAATTTTACAGCCAACCCTCCCCCGGCTCCTCCATGGTCTTCGAACTGTATGCCCTTCAATCCAACTCATCCACCTCATACCCCTCTTCCGACGACCTTGTGGTTCGCTTCCTCTACCAAAACGGCAGTTCCGCCTCTCTCGTCGAGTACCCTTTATTTGGCAACGACCCGTCTCAAACAGGGATCAGCTTCAGCGAATTCATCACCGGACTCGAAAACTTCATGATTTTCGGCATCAAAGACTGGTGTGATCTCTGCAGCAGTCTCAGCGTCTTCTGTGCCGCCTACGAAGAAGATTCAGAAGACCCATCCTGTTCATCCTCTTCCTCTTCCTCGTCTTCCTCCCGCTCTGCAACCCTCCTCCACCCGGCCATCGCGGGCCTCATCGGCGCCATCATCGCCCTCGTCCTCGTCGCCCTCCTGACCCTTCTCGCCTCGACCCTTTTCGGCATGCGTTTCTACCGCGAACGAACAAAGAAGCGATCCGAACTCAACGGTTTCAAAGGCGGAGAAAAACTCGCTTCCGATCAGGATCTCTGCGTCGCGAAATCCACCATCGGCGCAACGGTCGTCGTCGCTGAAGATCCACCAAAAGGTCATGAGCGAGTCGGCAGTTGGGAAATGACCAGCTCTTCCTCGAAAGGTAGAGGAGGACGGGAGGGAGGCGATGCTCTTGCGTCGGCCGGAACAGGCAATCAACATCAAGCAGTCCGAAAGAACAGTTTTCAACCAGAGGGAGTTGATGAAGATGACATTCATCTTAGTCCTTTTGCGGATCCCGTGAAGATTAATGAGAGGGTTTGAAAAGGGGGGGGGGGGGGGTTATGAGACATAAATTTCGCTAGAGAAGAGATGGATATTATACATAGTAGATATATCTTCCACATCCATAATCAGAATCATTATATTTCATTGTCGTAATCGTCGTCGTCTTTTTCTTTTCTTTTCGTGATTGTTCTCCATCGAGACTTTGGATAATCCATAGTTATCCATATCCATATCCATCCCATATTCCATAGTTATCCATATATCTACATCTCTACCATCTAATTATGTCTATCTTATCTAACGTATCTACAGTACATATATTAAGTAATCACCTACCTACCTATCTACTTCACCTAGGAGAAGTATATGTTTAGGTAGGTAGGTAGATGGTTGTTTATTTACGTTACTCATATCTTATTCCTCTTCCTCTTCCTCATTTCCATCGGTTTCATTATGCACGTCGGTCGGATTTTTCGTATACGAATAGTACTGTAGTAATATGGATGAAAGGATGGATGGAAAACTGAGGGAAAAGAAAGAGTGGAATCGAAAAGGTTATTACAAAAATAGTTTTATTTGTAAATTGTCTTCTTAAAGGGAGGCGAGATCATCCCATCTGGTACATCTCCATCTCCATCCCCATCCATCTCTAGGAATGATTCCGTATCTTGTAAAGTTACAGTCAGAAAATAACATCCCGAGACGTATATCTTTCTGAGTACATTGAGTTCTCTTTATTTCTTCTTCGTAAGCGGTCGTAAAATTCATCAATTTCCGAAAATATTTCACACAGTCCAGGCCTCCCATCTATCTTTCCCTGTCATAGCACCCGCTGTGTTTCCACCGGCCTGTCTAGGTGGAAGCCAAGCTATCGCACGCCCACTCCAGCCGCCTAGTTCCTGGTTATCAACGAACTTTCCTTTCCTCCTCATTTGCATTTCACAGACCAAGATTCGTAGAAAGTCGGGATTTTCCCTAGGTTCGCGTTGTCTGCTGAGGATAGGAGAGGCGTGGAACGAAGTGTGAGCATTGTAAAGTAATTCGTCAGATGAGGATATGTCTAATTCTGGCTCTGTCGAGTCTGCCGAGGCTGAGGAAGAAGATGAAGGACGAATTGAGACAGGATTTGGAGAGCCAAAGCGTGGAGGAGAGGAGGCTGAGCCAGTTGGAGAACGTTTTGTGGGTGGAAGGTAAGTTTGAAGTTGGATCGAAGCGGGGAAACGCGGTCGAGAGTTGGGTATGTCGGGACGTGGGCTAGAAGGGGCTGCGAGAGAAGGACGTTCGTCATAAGTATAGAAATCGGAAGGGGAAGTAGAAGGAGTCGTGGTAGGAGGTTGGTCTATAGAGCCCAGGTCGGGGTTAAGGTAGCGGCGGAGAGCTGCTGATGGAGGTTCAGAGGACGGCGGCGGTCGTTTATCGTCGGTAAGTTCAGGGGAGAACGTGAAAATGGATCGAGTCAGGAAATCATCTGGTCGGTTTGCAGGACTGTTGGCTGCAAGATTGGAAACAGTCGAGGCGGCGGATTTCAGGGCCCGCAGAGAGGCTGTCAGGTTTGAGCGAAGGAATGATTTGGATTTTTGGCTGGGTTGCTTAGTAGGGGCCATGCTTGCACGCCGTGTTTCAGGTGACCAGCGACCGAGATCTGCTGTGGGTGCAGACCTTGGCGATTCTTCCCAAGTCGCAACATTAAGAGGATGGTCTTCGACACAGTCTTCTGACGAAGAGAAGACTCGTGCTCTTTTGTAGGAAGACCCTCTGTGTACGAGACCAGGGGAAGGCGTAGTTGTAGCACTAAATGATGTTCCAGGAGATCCTTCGTCGGTCTCCATCGATGGCATTGACTCCGTTGACAATGATCGAATAGACAATCCCTGGGGCGTGGACAGTTCACTGCCCAAAAACATCGCATCCTCGACGTTGTCGCCATTCGCACCAAACAAGAGATCAAATTGCGGATTGCCAAAGCTTGCTGACAAACTCCTCGATTCATCTCTGCTTTGTATGTCATCCAATAGTATACGACTGAAATCCGTAACATGATCACCAGCGGGAAGGCGTTGCGACTTTCTTGGCTTCGGCTTTCTCCTCAAGGGAATAGATGTTTCTGCCAGCAGAGCATCAACTGATACTGCCGAGAATGAAGGCCGTGCTGGTTGGACAGACTCTGGAAGTCGCAGAGATGAATCGTGTCGCGTACTTGTTTCTCTTGGCTTCTGATTTGTTCCTCTACTCTTCCGTTGCGATGGGATCTTGACGGGTGTTGCAGGAGCACTCTTCGCAGGAGCACTACTGGAGCGATCTTTATCCGACGGAGTTTTGGAGGAGTTGGCCTTGGATGATGATCGCCGTGCTTTACGTGGTTTCTCGCAAGTTGGCTCGCGGACCAGATAGGAGCTTGGGACCATCATCATGCCAGCTTCCTCGAGCATAAGGCTTGTCGATGGTAGTGTGGCGCACGCTTCGTAGAGTCTACCTTCATGTGTGACTGGCTTCGAGAAGGCTGCAGCTGGGTAGAAGGATGCTGGAAGTGTCGAAACCGATAAGGCAATTACAGGGTCCGTCTTCGTAACTCCACAATGTCTCGCTGGATCTCATGAATCTGTCGAGTAGGGGCGACGACGGGGGTCTCCGGCATCGTAGTGACCGGTTATGGAGTCATGTTGGCAGCAACCAGCGCAACAGGATCCACTGGATAATAATATTGTCAGGGTTGCGCTTTTATCCGAAAACGGTCCACATGAGGTCCGAATGGAGACAAAGGATAGAAGATAGAGACCGTCTTCGAATGAAGTTGTGGTTGAGATGTTGTGATCAATGATGGAAAGGATGAGGATACAAGATATTGATAGGGAAAATATGGGGGGGGGGGGTCATCGATATGTCAAGCCGAGTATTATACGAGGAGCGGCCAGGTATGTATGTATGTAATGGATGGGATGGGATTGGGAAGGATGGACCACCAAAGGCCAGGAAGGGAGATACCGTGGGAGTGGGTGAAGTGAGATACGGTACTGTACCTACAGTGCTGTACCCAGATTACCTAGGCAGATACGTACTAATATATTAGTACAATGATGAATGGTGGTTACGGGAGTAATGATAAAGATCTGATTGGCAATGAGCCAGATCGCGGACAAATCATTACGCATTTCATTACCTCGCTGTTTGAGAGTTGGAGTCCATTACCGTCACAAGGCAGAGCTATCGGCGGACTCAGCCGATACGTGGCCACGCGAATAATTACCTGATGGGAATTGGTTGATGCCAGGTACTGTAATTTTAGCCTGTATGTCATACTGATTCACTCCGATACAACCATCCACTCAATCAATCAATCAACAGGGTTACACTTGCTCTCACACAGCTGAAAATGGCACTCTAAATATCAACTTCCGGCCATTGGACTGTGGGTACAGCGCCGCAACAGGAAGTCAATCATAAGTGATTGGTGTGTGGGACGTGGGATGAGCCCACACTATGCCCTCTACAATCAACAGCCTCCCCCCCAAAACCCCCCAATTCGCTGACCGGCTCGATACCTGTCGAGGGACCTTGTAGTCTCCCATCAATCTATACAGGTTGAAAGACTCTACCGTAACGTATCAGCAAGGATTCAGGAGACAACAATACTTACGCTTTGACTGCGGGAAGAGTCCATCATGTGTAGCTCTGATCGCCAGGGTCCTGAGGTATCTACCACTATATGATCCATGCACTTGACCATTGCAACATCATCTCACCCCCAAGGCCTACCGCATGATCCGTCTTTTCTTCTCCGCCGGTCACCGGTGGTATACTACCGGGTACATAGGTACTTCTGGGTATGATAGGATCTGACGGAGCAGGCAGGGGTACAGGAGAGAGATCAAGGAGTGGACACGGCCGGCGCGCTTCTGGAAGCTGCTAATTTGCTTCTTCGCCGAACTTACCGACATGGTTCCATGTGTCAACAAGAAGAAAAGCCCGCAAGTGGGTTAATGCCAAAATTGCAACGGCCGGGTCTGTTTACGAGAATCGCTATGAAATAATTAATTCACTCTTAGGTGAGAACAGAGAGAGGCGGAGAGAAGAAAGATGGACCTGTGTGCTTGAAAACCCCGTCGCGGACCATATTTCCTTATTGTCGATCAAGGGTTCCAAGCAGGCAAGACGCCACATTTGCACACACAAAGGATATTACTCAAGACATCTTCCAGCAGCTGCAGGAGGCCCGATCTGGTATTTCCAAGTCTGTGAAAACGATTTTAAATGTGCCTTAGATGCTCGCAACTTTCATCTTCCCAGCTCTTCGATTACTTCTGATCCGTTCCTGAATGCTGCGCCTCATCGTCATCGTTTTTTATGCTGCATCCTGTTCCTAGGGTTTGCCACTGCTCCACATCCAGATCTCATCCGATGCTGGGATCCTACTGTAAAACATTTCCGATGGTGTTCCCAGTCGGTCGGGCACCCGCAGTTGAAATACGTAAGAAGTACAGAAGAAAATCCCTGCCCTAGTATGAAGCCCAATTGAGTCGAAAATCTTGTGAGGTCGTTACGAGATCGAATGCCTTTTTTTTCTCATGTGTCAACACACAAGCACTATTCCTGCCTCACAAAATCCACTGGCAGATTTTGCATCCAAGCTTTTGCTTTTTGTTGTTGTCGGAGTTCCGAATATCAATTACCGGTTGACACGTATTGTGAGAACCTTGGTTTTTACTCCTCATTTTCTCGCCGATTTAGGACCGCTTTGATGCCCAACCAGCTGCTTGGTTTCTCCCAGTAGGATGGTGTTGAAATAGCTTGCTTTTTGGCGGGTGTCTCGGATTCTTATTCCCCGGTCACCAGGGAAAGTACCTAAAGACCAGGTACAGTCCGGTATACGGCCCATCGGCCGTACTGCATGTACGGTGTACCTAGGTAAATATCTTCGCATCGGATTTCTACGCCCCTTTATCTATCATAATAGGATCCGATGTGATGGTAGCGGCTTGGTGGACATTAAGGCAGACTGATGGAGCCCTACGATATTAGCTTGATATTCAATGCGACACAACGCAAAAGGAATCATCTACAAACTTAATGGTGCCCTTGTATTCGAAAGCTATTCAAATAGGTAAGTAGAAGAGCATTCTTGTCTGGTATTGCAAGGGGATCTGGCTCGCTCGCGACCATTATCCTCGTTGCTCCTGATGTCAACAGAGTGACCTAAGTGTATGTCGGATGTACATCTAGCAGAAAGAGCACAGCAATATACTGAACAGCAATCGTCAAACATCCAGCGCATGCATCTCAATTCATTCTGATGAGGCTCAAGACGAACAGAAAGGATCAATCAATGATGCACCATAGCAGTATTGCGAGAGCTAAACATATCAGCCAAACAGCCGAACGAACCTACTCAGAGCATGTAAACAACCACAGTCAGGTCCATCTCAACGCTGCACTCCGCGCTGCATCTCTTACTCGTGTACTATTGAGCAGATGAGAACTCTTGAGGTTATTATTATATACAGTAGCATATCTTGCCGATTCATGTGTATGTTGCTCATGTGGCTAATGACGGTTGCTAAGAGTATTCCCGTTTCGCGCCACGCGAATGACGTAGTTCCATGCAACAGACCTGCTCCGAGGAGTATGCCTCTGTCACCGCAGTCGCCTCGAATCTTGGTATACCTATGATGGCCGGCTTCAACATACAGTGCTTTTGATTTCAAAAGTACTCTATCTGCATCATCACATTCGTCATCCTAACACGATCTCAACATGGAACATAGAGAGCGGCTGATCAGTCGCTCTATTCTGGACGCAGTATTCAGAGAGGATGAAGCGAAACAATCCATTTTAGGTTGGGCGTTCGACTTCTTCTCGATCTTCCGCCTCCATCTTTTCCGCTATGAACCCGAAGTGTTCAAAGAGCTTCGAACCGATGTCTGGAATGCGGATGAGAAGGAGTATCGGGGGTCTTTCCATATTGCAGACAGCAAAGGCTGTCTTGTCCCTGTTGGAGATCTAGGTTATTCTGGTTCAGTATAGCTCACCGTTCCCATTTGCTCTGTTTTGCATTGGAAATGCTCGTTCCCTTGAGTTTGGAATAACATCCTGATCACCTGGTGGGATGCTGAAACCATCTGACCAGTTTTCAGACATTCTTCACCACTCCGGATGCCAAGTATCTCATCAAATCGCTCCCACGCCATTTTGAGTATACTTTCTTCAAAACGAAACTCCTTGAACCGTATAAGAAGCACATGCATAGCCAACCATCCTCCCTCCTTGTCCGTATCACAGATCTCTTGCATACGCCATCTGTCTCCCTTGGTCGAATATTTGGTACTGCGCCTTCTCATCATATCGTCATGGAAAACATTCTGTACGGCAAAGAGGCCTCATCACAGGCAGACCAGTGGGAGACCTATGATTTGAAGCCAATTGATTACTTCTATCCTGAGAGAGACATAGCTGGGGGTGCTTTAGTGCCCCAGAGCGTTAAGGACCGACTTGTAGACAAGTTCGACGACAAGATCCGTGTGACCAGTTCTCAAAAAGCGGAACTACTTAGGATCGTAGACGCAGACACCAAATTACTCGAAGGCACCAATGCTGTCGACTACTCGCTTTTCGTGGTACGATGTCCAGTCCCGAACGACACTATTCCAACTCTCAAATCACGTACGTCCCCGTGGCGATCGGGGTTACGTAGTAGTGATGGAAAATGGGTATATCGGGCAGTGCTTTTGGACTTTTTCTGGGCAAAAGATGCTCTGCATGCCAAAGCTATGACGGGGCTGATCAAAGGCTACAACGTTTTTGATCAAAAGGGCCCGATGTCTATAACCACAACACCCAGTGAATACAGGAAACGGTTCATGGATATGGTTTCCGGCATTGTTGAAGTCGATCACAGAAGGGATGCCTAACCCCGAAAACAATGCTTTATACGTGTTTGTCCCTGTTAAATGTCTCACGGTCCGCATGAAGCCGTTGTCAACGGCGTCAGATGTCTTGAAGCGTTGAGTTTGATACAAATAGCGTTTGCGATTCAGCGTATACCTGATACCCCCCTGCAAAAGTAGCTTCTAGTCCAGCGCAGTCTCTGTACCCGACTGAGCATCATCCTCTCTCTCTCCATCTCTCTCTATATTTGAATGAGAAAGCGACCGCGATGGTTTCGTTGTCCGCAACATAAATTCATCTGATCCAGAAAAGTTGGAATGCATCTCTTGGAGAGTTCATAGCCGGACGGCGGCCGATAAGAGGGCGCCGGGGATGTGATTATAGGCCATTATAGCCCGTGTGAGCCAAGCAATATTGTCGATTGTTGTACATGATGTGATTGGTTACCAAAGATCAAGTATTTGAAATGATGGCAGTTCATCGTAATGTTGATCCTTGAAGATCAGCGGCAAGTAGGTAAAGTATGGCAGTGGGTGGTGTGGTCTGGACCGAGCAACGCAAACCCGTCATACTGGTGGGATCGCCCGCTCGATTGTGTACTCAGAGTAATTAGAGCAAAAGCCCCCGGAAATGGGTAATAACACACAGCACACAGCTATTAATTACGGAGTATAGTACATACCTTGGGTACCTAGGTACTCTGTGATCATACACAGGAAAAAGACTGAAGAAGCGCACACCATTGATCCCAATCGACGCCCCAGGCCACCCCGATCGCTGCCAAATTTACTCTTCCCACAGACCAAGATCGTTAGCGAGCTCGTTCACCATCTTGAGAGATCCCCATACCTGTCGGATAACTCAACATCCGGGAACACAGGTCGCCGTCGATCTTTGCTTCGTTACCAGGCATTGGTGCCGAACCGCCTCTATCGGTATGCTCCACAACATTCTTGTCGGTCGGCCATGTAATCTGTTCGCTCCATGTCCCAGAAACACAGCTTAGTAACGGGCGGTCTTGGGTCCGGTGTTGGTTGGACGCAGCGGTCGATTTGCCGTTAGGAACACCCACGGCTTGGTCGTCTCTCGAATCAGAAGGCCAAGCTGTCTCGCTGGGCTTTTAAAACCTGGCATTCATTGTTTGTGGGTGGGCACTTTTCGCCGGAGGTGGACATATGCTCTCTAGAAGCATGCGGCAATCAAACCAGCCATGATGTCTCAGGTCCGTGGGTGTGCAGTGACCCAATTGGTCCTCTACAATTCTATGTCTCTGCATCCGCCACAGGTCATTGGGAGCGGCATCATCTATCCAGTATGCTCTATCAACTGAGTCGCCCGTGGGCTAGAGCTTGTTGAGTTATTTGAATGTAAGAACAGAAGCAGGGTTGGCTTTTGATTGGCAGTGTTGAGCGACACTTATTTCTTTGCTTCTTGCCTCGATCATAGTGTCTGAATGGCTGAAGGGAGGTAGTGTGGATCTCGACGTAGATGGTCTTGCCCGTGAGAGGCATGGGCCCCTGGTTTCGTCCGCCTTGTTTCTATCACCGATTACGTTTACTCAGTGCCATTCTTCTTCAAGTACTGTACTCGGAAGAGGTAAGCTCATGGCAGTGTACAGTACATGGACCAGACGCACGTTCCGGCAGAGGTCGGATGCTAGCGACATAGACAGAGCAGTTCACCCCCTAATTAATAATAGCGCAGACAAAAGAAGGGACCAGGGATGTATAGTACAGTACTGTAGATTGTCATACGCGCACATTCTTATCCTGTCCCTAAGTATCACTTTTTGCCTTTTTCCGCCTTTGACGGCTCATTGATTGATGGATCGACGTGGCGTCCGCTATCCTTATTTCTACCCGTCAGCGAGCATCTCCCACTCCCACACCCACCACCAAACAGGAAACCATCTCTTTCAAGCGAAGTCGCTTTCAGGGTCAAGGACGTGCGAATAAGTATCAAATAGGCTGCACTTTCCAATCTTTTAATGACTCTCGGTCAATTCTCTTCCAATCTCCTCTCTTCTCTCACCTCTCCCGGGGGGGGTTTACCTGCCCATTCATCGCCCCCAGAAGAGCTTCGGTACCGGTAAGCCACTACGCTGCGTATCCTTGTCCACCAAATCTCGCCTATTCTCACCCAAAATCAATTAACCAACGTCCTTAACCTTCCGGATATCGTTGAACTGAACTGTGGACGGAAACCTGCACCAAGTCGACACACTCAAGAAAATCGCCTGGCAGTCAGTCCCTTATCACCTGGGAGAGTTCGTGCATCGACCGTGGTCTAATTACAGTACCATTTTGCCCTTCCGTCTACTATGTAATTACTGTAACACTATTACATATCTGAGGTCATTCTCTTGTTTTCAATCCCAACCCGCTCTCCACTGACCAATTACGGCTACAGTCCTGTACCTCTTCTGTCCCTTTGCACACCCCAACAGCCCAGCGGTCACCCATCCGATTCATTTGTTTCCACCACCACCGTCATCGTCATCAACCCGAGTTCTGGCAATTTCTTGTTCACGGTCAGTTACTTTTCGGCATCATCTCACATCCTATCTTGAAGCAATTCCCTTACCATCTTCCTTTCCTTCTCTTCTTTGCTCAAGTCGTGGGAAAACGCAGTGATCGCCGAAAAGAACTTACTTGATCGACTGACCCACCCAAGCTTGCACATGTCTCCAGATCTCCTCGACTAAACATTCCCAATTTCCATGCACCCTGGTTATCGCAATTCCGACTACTACAACTTCCTCGCCAATCGAACAGGTCAATCGCCAAATTCGCTGCATTGTGCATGTTCGAGCTCATTTCCACCGCGCACGCTTCAGACACAACGTATTGACGCTGCATATCTTCTCTCCTCAACCATCTGTCGTCGGCGGGAATTGACTCGGTCTCTGGTCAACTATACTATTATCTTTGCGAACAGTCCGAGCTCACACTTCCGATTTTGAGAAGCTTACCATTGTACGTAAGTCAACGACCTACGACATTCGGCACACGACGACCAGGACGTTAAACATTGGAATCACCCATCAATCTATCCTTGCACCCGTCCCAGGCTATCAGGTGAATCTGCAACCATATCGGAGACCTTGCCTCAACGACGAGATCCGGAAATATCAATATCGGCTTACTCACGTGTTCCTGCGGACCACCAGCATCACGTCTACAGCGATAGTCTTTACCCACCTGCTCGGAGCATCCAGACCAGCGGTGGGCCCTTACCCACTTCTCCGAGGTCTATAACAAGACTCGCGCAACATAAATCCATAAATCCATACTCAATATTTCAACCAACATATGCACCCGACCCGGACTTTTGTGTGCCCTTCGGCCTGATTGATGGCTCGGCAGTAACGTCGCCAACACCAAACACATACCCTTCCAGAATGAACCAAGATCTTGCGAGAGAGTCTCCGACAAGCTCTCACACAGCGAGAAATAGTCCTGCTGATAATGGTTTTACGGAGAGGCCGCAGCGACGAGACACCAATGACACTTCGACAACATCAAAACCGAAACGAGTGCGAACGGGTTGCTTGACTTGCCGTGAAAGGCATCTCAAATGTGACGAGGGGACGCCCGTATGTCAGAATTGTCGCAAGTCGAATAGAACATGCAAACGGGGTGTGCGTTTGAATTTTATCGACACTTCGATACAAAAGCCACCCTTTTTGGTTCCACCGACGCAGGACTATCAGATCAATTTTCAGGACGATTCCCGTGAAATTGCTTCGGAGTACAAAGGAGGCGCCGAGAAATATTCCATCATAAAGTCTCATGAGTTTTACGAAGAACCTACCGACGCCAATTTCGAATATAGTCAATCTATGCCCGCTCCTCACATGCAAGCCCAACATCTTCCACCAATAGGTGGGATCCTTCCTACATATACCGAATCTGTTACTCCAGCCTACCAGGATACACAGAATGGGATATACATGAATGGTGCGCAAACATCTTCGGCACCGGTTTCGAACTACTCCAACCCTCCACCACACACGCACCATCATACATCTTCATACGATTCAATACAACAATCACCACAACATCTACAACCGCACAATGGAGCGCATCCGTATATGGATCAACCAGAAGAAGTCCTGTACATGCAGGTCTTTGTGGAGGAGGTCGGACTGTGGATGGACAGCATGGATGCCGACAAAACTTTCTCACGGATATTACCATTCCATGCGTTACGACAGCCTATGCTCAAGTTTGCCTTCCTTTCCTGCGGCGCTCGACACCTTACGCTCGTCAATTCTGCATATCCGGAGGAACGAGCTTTGTCGTATTATAACACTGCTACTCAACTATTGCTCAAGTCTCTGCAAAATCCTGAGCGGGACAGTGCTCTTTGTGCAACTACGGCTGTTATCCTGAACGTCTATGAGATTATGTCAGAAAAGGCCTTACAACGAATGAACCATATCGCTGGTGCACGGGCATTGATCAAAGAGTGCGGGTGGAATGCGAAGTCCAAAGGCATAGGAGGTGCCTGCTTCTGGTTGAATGTTGGTCTGGAGGTTCATAGCTGCCTGCATTTCAATTGGGCTGTCGCGTGGGAACCAGATGACTGGGCCTTCGACATGACCATGGTTCGGGACAACCAGCCGGGTTCCCAGGAAGTTTGGACCCACAAAGTACTTTACATCATTGCAAAAGTTGCGAATTTCCGATCACAGATCCCAAGGTTTCAGGAAGCCTCTGCCCATGCCGAACAGCTTCGACTCAATCAGCGGATCCAGTTGTGGATGCACCTGAAGAGCTTGTGTGACCGGTGGCATGATTGCATACCAGATAATATGCATGCCGTGGCTTGTATACCACCGTTTCAGGGAAACTCAAAATCGTCATTTCCTGAAGTCTGGTAAGAGCTATCCGTGAAATCACGAGGGAGGAGAATACTGACTTTCGTTGCAGGGTCATCAAACGTGCCACCATCGTCGCTCGTCTCTTTTATCATACCGCCATGGCCCTGTTAGGAAGTATGCACCCAGCAGCTTCGATGGACCCCTCTCTCGCAAGCGAGATGCACGACATGAAAGTCTACCACTCCCGCATGATATGTGGGATCGTAGCCCATGTCAAGGACAGAGGAGTGGCAAGCGCCTCGATCCGATGTCTCGCTATTGCTGCTGAATGTCTCACCGTCCGTCAGGAACAGGAAGAAGTTCTAGAGATGTTTGACAAGATCAAGAAGGAAACAGGTTGGCGAGTGGATTTCCTACGAAATGAGTTGATGGAGAGGTGGGGCTGGCATAACGATCAGATGAACTCACAAGCCAATCTGGCTGGGCCGAATGGCGCCATGAATGGTACCACCAATGGCCAGAGCGCTTTCTTTCAGCAAGGCACAACGACAATGCCTCCGATACCTGCACAGCCTCCACCACGACCGAAGATTCCCGCCGGCATCGTCAATCCAATGTATAAAGAGGCCGATTTTTCCAAACCTCATCACCCTTACCAACAATATTACGTGGCGCCAAACAACAATAACTTACATGACACGAGTATGTTCCACTTTGGGATATGATTCACGATACTCAACGAAATCTTCGACACCGAACCTAGTCTGTTGGATCACCGTCTACTTCTCTTCTGTTGCACATATAAACATGTTCTTTGGCCGGATGACTAAATCTCTTGCATGATTACCACAGTTACCCATCCCTCATGACCAACTCGGATTTCTCCTTTTGCCATGTTTGAAGAGGAAGCCACAATTCGTAAGTTATAGCAGACTGCCTACTTTTGAACAGTCCAAAGCACCGTGGCCTCTCAAATTTCCTATCAGTTTGTGCGCAGTACGCATCTAATACCTTTCTTTGGCGTTGCGGGACCCAGAATGTTGGTCATGACATTCGAGGCATTATGGGATGAGACGGTCAATTAAATTTCCTTCTTCTATATCGGGTGGTTACAAAAAGTCGGAATATTCATATGCTTTTCGACAGCGGAGCTTGGTCGGTCGGTTAATTCTCTACGGATGAATAATGAATTGAATCAGCCCCTCTGCAATGGGGGTTTATTTACATGGGAAAGTAAACCAACCATATAGTGGGTGGTATTTGTTTATCATCTGAAACAGTATGTATCGCACGGAAAATCACGATGTTATGTCTAATGATGGAAATAATAATTACAACCCTTATTGCTGCAATATACAACGAGATACTGTATTGTCAAGTACCTAGCTAAGTAATTACATGCTTTGTATGAGAAAGGGACCTTTCAATATGTACCTGTATCCAAGTGACTGACTGACTGACTCAATTTCAATTTCAAATTTCAAGCAATATTGAATTCTCCCGCCCCAGTTCCACTCATCATCATCATATCCCTCATTTTCGATCTCATTTTCTTCTTTCGAATCATCTCTTCCTGTTGTTGTTGTTGTTGTTGTTGTTCTTCTTTCTCTGTTCCATTAACAACAAGATTATCTAAATCGAATTTCCTTTGAAGGTCTCTTGAAATTTGATTTTGAGATTGAGAATCCGCGGTATTGTTTGTACTGTTTACTGCTGTGGTGGCGCCGCTGCTGCTGCTGGTTGTGGTTATGGTTGTGGTAGCACGTCGCTTTTTTCCGTTAGCAGCACTACCGGTAGAAGTAGAAGGAGAAGAAGTAGTCGATAGGTGAGAGTTTCGTCCCGGCATCCCGATTCCACTAGGTTTATCTCGCAAACCAAAACTCTTGGCCAAGTGGCCGAGATGTAGATTCTTGATGTCGAAGTATCTTCTTTCGGAGGAGGTGTGGGTTGCGTAGGCGCGGATGTGCGATTGATAGGCTTTTCGGGCGAGGGTGAGGGATTGTGGGGCCGAGAGGATGTGGCGTTCGAGGAGGAGTTGGAGGTTTGTTGCGTGGGTTTCGTAGGTGCTGGTTATGGTTGGGGCGAGGAATTTGGGAGTTTGGGGGGTTGACGAAGAGGTGGTGGTGGTAGAAGTGGTGGATTGGGGGTTGTTCGAAGTGAAGCCACGTTTGAGGATTTCTAAAGAGGATATGTGGGTTAAGGAGGCGGTTTCGGTATCTCGGTAGGAGGTTTTGAGGACTTCGGTGTATGATTCTTCGGAGCCAGGGAGGAGGAATATTATTGCTCGACCGTCTCGACCGAGGCGTGCGGTACGTCCGATTCGGTGTAGGTGGTCTTCGGATGAGAATGCGGGGTCGTATTCGATTACGAGGTCGAGATTTGGTAGGTCTAGACCGCGGGAGGCGACGTCGGTGCAGATGAGGAGAGATGGTTCAGTAGATTTAGTGAATGACTGAATGATATAGGTTCGTGTCTTTTGAGGGAGGGAGCCGTGGAGTTTGTGCAAGATAAGAGGAGTGTTCGGGGAAGTTGTCAAGAGGGGGGAAGGATGGACGGAGGCAGATGGATCTTGAGCTGTGGGGATTTGCTGGTCTTTGGATTTCGAGGGCGAAGATTCGTGTTTGGATTTGGTCGGTCGTGAGGAGTTTGAGGATGGTTCTTTGGTTGTAGCGGAAGTGCTGAGATCTTCGGAGTCAGAGAAGACAGATTCAGGCTGAGTGAAGAGGTCAAAGTGGAAATCAACGGAGTCGGCACATGAAACAAAGACGATGGCTTTCATGACGGAGCCTTTTCTGGCAAACGTTCGTTTTAGCAGTGCTATGAGGGTTACAAGCCTCAGTTTGGCCGGAACGATCGTGTAAGACTGTTTGAGTTGAGCAGGTGCTAGAAAAGCTGTGTCCTTTTTGGCGTTCGAATCGTCATTTGATGTCTCACTCCTGATCAAGTTTGCGTCCTTCAGACTGATTTCGCCGAGTCGTTGGACATTCATCTTCATTGTTGCTGAACAAAGTATGGTGGTCCGTCTGCTGGGCAAAAGTGTTACT
The DNA here is from genome assembly GCA_001006345.1 of Phaeomoniella chlamydospora. Taxonomy (NCBI): domain Eukaryota; kingdom Fungi; phylum Ascomycota; class Eurotiomycetes; order Phaeomoniellales; family Phaeomoniellaceae; genus Phaeomoniella; species Phaeomoniella chlamydospora. The sequence continues at coordinate 102,863 of LCWF01000182.1, read as the reverse complement.
TTCGGAGTCGGCCTTTGTCGCTCGTCTAACTTGGCGACAATCTTTTGGATTTCCTCTTCAAATCCAAGGTCCATGAGGCGATCTCCTTCATCCAGTATCAGCCATCGAACAGTGCTGATATTCAGGACCTTGGTATTGTCAAGGTGGTCTGCCAATCTACCAGGTGTGGCGACCAGGATGTTGATTCCTTTTCTTAACCGTGCTTTTTCGGATTTCTTCTTCTCTCCACCAATGACCGTTCCAGCCACAATCCAATGAGCGCAATTCAGTACTCTTTCCAACACAACCGATATTTGTTTGCATAATTCTCGCGTTGGGGCGAGGATAATGGCAAATAAACCGGAGTCTCTGTGGACATTTGTCCCTGAGCCCGACGTATGACCCGGGGTGCTTTTCAGATTCATAATTCTCTGCACCAGCGGTAACAAATATGCCAAGGTCTTCCCCGAACCTGTCTCTGACTGTATAAATGCATCCGCATCTTCTTTCAATAGTTGAGTTATAGCCGCCTTCTGGATACTGGTAGGATCCTTCAAGTTCAGCTTCGTTAATAAATGAGCTGCTAGAGTCGGTGAAAGACCTAGACTGGTGAAAGTATCCAGCCCGTCAATCAACGGCGCATTCGTTGCCTTCACAGGCTCCGTCTCAGTTACCGCTTCTTCCGCCGGTTGAGTCAAAGGCTTAGGATTGTAGGAAAATAGAGATGAGATGACTGGTCGATCTCCTCGAGGTGCCTGCGTTGCGCCACTTGCTTTCGCATCTATGGTTTTCGAGGATGGGACAAAATCTGCGCTCGACTTGAATTCTCCATCCTGTCTCCGTCTCTTCACGTTCCTGGGTTGTGGAAAATCTGCCGTATCCCCCGGATCATCATTTCGCAGGTTTCGAGGTTGAAGTCTTTGAGAATTGGGACCACTCAAGGGAAGCGGTGCACGTGAATCTTTACCTCGACGAGCGAGTTTTTTGGCAACCAAGCGATCCTTCCATGATCCTCCCTTGATCTTCGGTGCTGATTTGAATGAATCTTGATTGACCGCAAAATTCAGAAGCATGCCATCGTCGGCCATGATGTCTGACTAACTGAGGCTTCTTCGTTGAATGTTTTCGAAGAGAAAAATATGATAATTAATGTCTAAGAACCTAAGCGGGGACAAAAGTATTCAAAAAATATTTGCGGAGATAGAACAAGCACTCCGATTGGTTGAGACAGGGTGCTCAGACGAGGTATCATAACTTCGCTGCATTTACGATCATGAACAGAAAATATATATGAAGACCCATTTGCTCTTCTTCATTATCTTAGGCTCTCAGAATAATAATGACTCAAGTTGGGGCATTGGCCGGTACTTTGCCTACCTGAAAGCGTCCAGCCTAACCCTGGACCTCGATTCCAAGTCTGAAGTGTTGGTTATTGACCTGGTTGGTCAAGAAGATAATGAACATGCAGCTCCCATGCTGGCGCGGTGCCTGGCCGTCGGCATTCAGATCCGCACAGAACCGAGCCTATATGCATGGGACAAACAGACATCTTATTCTCGCAAAGTTTTACAGCGATGTCTCGAAAAGTCAAGTCTCGAGTCAGTATCCTTTTGAAGTATTTCGCGAAGTCCCAGAGCTCCGAACATTCCGACGACAACTACTTTCTGAGAATCGAACGGTTGGCCTCGTCCCTACAATGGGTGCTTTGCATCAGGGTCATCTGTCATTGATAGAAGCAGCGGCCCGAGAGAACACAGACGTCTTTGTTTCCATCTTTGTCAATCCAACGCAATTTGGACCCACTGAAGATCTAGCCACTTATCCACGAACATGGGATTCAGATATGGCTCAATTAATAGAGCTACAGAAGTCTCTTACACTTCCAAATGGTATGGGTCGACTTCATGCTCTTGGCCACATTTCGGCTATATTTGCCCCTACCGCCAAAACAATGTATCCCACATTACCACCAGCGTCCACGCCCGACGCCCATGGCTCTTTCGTTACAATTTTTCCTCTTGGAAGCAAGTTGGAGGGTGCTGCCCGCCCTACTTTCTTCCGTGGAGTGGCCACAGTTTGCACCAAGCTTTTCAATATTGTCCAACCTGACCGAGTTTATTTTGGCCAAAAAGACGTCCAGCAGACAGCCATCATCAACCGTATGGTTAGAGACTTTCATATTCCAACCGACGTCCGAATTATGCCAACTTCGAGAGAGCCAGACGGCCTAGCCATGAGTAGTCGGAATGTATACTTAGGAGATCGACGGCGGGCTGTCGGATTGGCGCTATCTCGAGCATTATTCACGGCGCAGAAAGTATACGGAGATGGTGAGCTCTCAAGATCGAAAATTGTTGGCGCCGCCCACCAGGTTCTAAATGCCGAGATAAAAAAGCAAGGATCCTTACAACCGGGCCAAAGAGCATGGTTTGAGGTCGACTATGTTTCTCTTGCTGATTATGAGGGCATGGACGAGATTGAGGACAAGGTTGACCCAGATTTTGGTGCCGTCTTGAGTGCTGCGATGCGAATGCTACCAGTAGAGCAACCCCTGGATGATGAGAAGTCCCAAAAGGTGGTCAGGTTGATTGATAATGTAATATTAGCCCCGCGCAATGGTACGGCGTCTGCGTTATAGATACCCTTCAATAAATGTCCCAAAGTGTAACTTTTCCATCTTTACCACCGGCCGCGAGCCAATGCGTGTGCTGGGATTTGTTAGTTCTATTGTGTTTGATCTGTACTAGAGCAGATGTTGCTGGTTTCAAGGCTTGCGAAGCTGGTAATGAGACTTCTGCTCCAGCTGACGGTTGAGTCCTCAAAATAGTTGCAGCGAAAGTAACGCAGTGGCAGCCTTCTTTGTGCCACTTCAGAACGGCAAGTTCTTGCATGGTCTTGACTGAGTATACCCTTAGCCTGGCGTCCCAACCTGCCGTCGCAAAAATCTTGTCATCGTCTCGAACAACAAGACCTTGCTGGCCCGCATGTTTTGTGTTGACTGTTCTAACAGGTTCTGCAGAGCCAGTCATAAAATCTGTGGAAGCTAAAGGATGCTTCACCAGAAGTGCATCTGCCGACGATGAAAGGAAAGATCGATCTGATGATACATCTAGGCCAAGGACAGGCTGAATATGAGCACGGTAGATGTATATTTTCTCCCACAGCCATGGCCCTTGAGGATCTGGTGGAAGTCGCCTCTGCACAATGACGTGCCCATCTTCATAGCCTGACACAACCACTAGTTGCTTACAGCGCTGATCAAATGAGAATGCCAAAACCATAACCATACCAGTCTTGACAGACTGATCAGCCTTGAGCTGACAAACTCGACGTTCGGAAGGTAGATGAAATAGGTCTATACCGCCGGAATCAATGGCATTCGGACAGCCTACTAAAGCAGGATTATAAGCCCCAGTGGGGAGGTCGACCATAGGAACATTGAAAGGCTCTGCAAGCAGCCTATCTGAATCCTCAGATGTAAGTTCGTGCATAGCAAATGCGCAGAAGTTCAAAGCATTGACAGGCATAGAATGGAGCAGCCATGGTTCATTTTCCACGCGGTCTGGTCTCTGTTGAGCAGGCAAAATCTTTCCCAAGGACTCGAAATCTTTCTCTCTGAGTTGCCAAACCCTCAAGGCATGATCTCTTCCATGACTAGAAAGCAATCAGCTCTGCCTTGTTGCCCATTCTTTAGACCAGTAACATACGTGATGAGCGTAGTCTCTCCCCAATTCTTGATACCCAAAATTCCACCTTGATGAGCCCTCCACACCGCATTTGGTCTTCTCGTGACTAAACTCCAGACAACGATCCAGCCATCTGCATCTGCTGACGCAAGATAGGCGTTGTTAGAAAAGAAATGCAAAGCATTCACCGCAGATGTGTGACCTCGAAAGACATATGCTGGAGTTGCCGGAGGCAGATTCCCATGTGAGTTTTGCCCTCCATCCTCTATCTGGGAGGCCATGTTATATCGGTTGGGTCATGATCAATTTAAATTTGAATGCGCAATAAAGTATAACTATGAATACTATCTCTGACGATATTCAAAATATCATTGATGCCCCGAATGACTTTAAACTGCATCAAGAGAACCAAGGCCATTCCGCTCAGTCAACCAATGATCTCCAACACATCCAATCCCTCACCAAAACCTCCAAAAAAAGAAAATCAGCCGAAAACTAAATCTCAATGCCCCCATGCCGGATTGAACGACAGACCTCGTCATATCAGCAGTATGCAATTTAGCACTACGAGTGACGCGCTCTACCACTGAGCTATAAGGGCAAGAGGCTAAATTGGGCCTTTTTTGGTGGCAACAATTTAGGTAAATTTGAGCAGAGATAGTATATATTTGACAATCCCAACGTGGTGGAAATCAGAATTGAAATCCACTACACTCCAGTGCCTGATCTTGAACGATTCATGAAAACTGAGGTGTTGGAATAGCACAACCTTGCAGGTATAGAAAGTTAACAAGTTCCTGAATTTTAGCATTTCGCAGTTTACTGCACTGCGAACATGGAAGGAAAAGCAAACGTTGAAGCACTGATAGCAAAGTTTCAATTCGGACGACTTCTGAATCAAGGTAATATAGGATCTGCATCTAGCACTACGGACCACAATATCTAATATCACTCCAGACCAAAATGGTCGTCGAATTACTCTACTTGGATCAATCGAGTCTCAAGCTGCCTTGTTGACAGCCGAGCGTGCTGCTTTCCCATCCAGTACTGAAACAATACAAGCTTTTCTCGCATCGATCTCCTCTGTCGAGAATATTGGTGCAAATGATATATACCACTGGTATCTGGCCTCTACGCAGCCTTCGAGCTCCGAAACCTCGTCATCCCCTCTTCCCTCCCTGAAATTGAATCTCATCTATCCATGCACGCAGAAACATATCTCGAAATACTCGTCTCAGACTCTACGGATGGTGACCGAGACGCCCAGCATTTATCGTGATTATGTTCTCCCCTTGATGCAAAGAGACCGCTCGTCTGGCCGATTGGATTGGATATTCAATATCATCGAAGGTCGGAAAGAGCAGGAGGACATTATTGTTCGAGCTCACAACACTCGAACAGGTGCTCTGACTGAGATCGACCAAGAAGGGTTTCTACTGTTGCCGGATCTGAATTGGGACCGCAAGACCATGTCAGGGCTCCATCTGCTTGCACTCGTCGAGCGCCGAGATATCTGGAGCTTAAGGGACCTGAGAAAGAAGCATGTAGGCTGGTTGAGAACGATGAGGGACAAATTACTCGATGCTACCGTGAAGGTATACTGCGAGCAAGGAGTAGAACGAGATATGCTGAAATTATACGTTCACTGTAAGTCTTGCAACTTGTTTGCTTCTTTTGATCCCTTCGATAAGACTTTTAACCAGTCGTTCAACGTTCCAGATCAACCGACATACTATCATTTCCACATCCACATTGTCCACGTCATGCTCGAAGCCTCGGGGCATACGCAATCAACCGGAAAGGCATTCGGTCTTGAAAATTTGATCTCACAGCTCGAAATGATGACCGATCCGTCACCCTCGTTGCCATATGTATCAGATTTTCCCAGCCGAGGAGACAGGACACTTCCACCTATGACAACGGGGGGCAGTGGTGACCAGACTATCATCCAGGACGACTCTGGAATATCAGCATCAGCTCAAGGACAAGGAGTAGAACACGATGCTGGAATGCAAAATGTAGAACTGACTTATTTTCTGGGCGAGGAATCTGATCTCTGGAAAGAGGTTTTTGGGCCGTTGAAAAGGGGGGATTTGAAAGCTACGTAGAAAAGTTCAGTGACACCAAAGACATCATGTCCAGAAAAATAGTTGAGTGGCTCAAAGAAGGTATCGATGTCAATGACAGAAGATAAAGTAACTGTTCCAGTTGATATGCCTATAATACATCGCCATAACTTATTCATTCTCTTGCAGACTGGCCAAGAAGCTAGAGCTGGTCTTCAACCTCGTTGGACTACCAGCTCTTGATCTCCGTCCACCAAACCCATTCTGATCAAGACGTTCCGAGCTCTCTGTCCTCACAGCCATGCCTGTTCGATCCATCATTAGCCTTGGACTCATTGTTCCGCTGCGACTTAAGTCCGGGTTGCTCCTCCTTCCACGCTTGTGCTTCGGTGAGCCCCATCGGCTATTGTTCTTAGACTTACTTTCGTCGTTATCAGAAGAATCAGAGAAATTACCCAGTTCAAAGTTGTTGGGATCTTCAAGCTCGACACCTTCCTCGAGCACACGTTCGTAAGCAGGGCCAGAACTGCGGGATAGAAATGGAAATTTGACGTTGAGAAGACCACGGCCTCCGCCACGCTTTCTGCCCGAATCGTCGGTAAAGCGACCGAGTATTCGTGAACGGCGGTCACGTCCACAGAGAAAGAATCCTGCAATACAAATTATAGCCAGGAACAAAAGGAACCCAGGGATGCGGCGAGGCGAGTCAGAATCGAAGAGTGACTCCCGTAGTTCTTCCACCGTGCTCTTCCCTTCGTCTACAGGCAGGGCACTAATACCTCCTGGGTATTGAAAATCGGTCGGTATGCCTGGCTCGTTGCTACCAAATCCAACAGGGAGACCATCTTCTTCTGGAGGGACCTGAGAGGATGCATAGAGTACCATCTTTCCCAATGCCCAACTGACCTCGGTGTGCTTGATTTTGTTGACAGCTTGGAAGGGATCGAGATATCCCTTTTGTTTGCCGGCCTCAATCACGTCTTTTGTACCATTCTTGCCCGTCTCGATTTGTTCTACGCCAACTCTGGGCACGCCGATGCCATCGTGAAGAACATTTATGAGCCATGATGCTTTGAAGCATATCTCGTACGATTGTTGTTCGTCTATCTTCTTTCCCCACTTCCCGGATGCAACCCCCTTTTTTATCGTGTCCCAATCTTGAGAGCAAAAGTCCGACACTCTATGTTGGTAAGTGTTGAAGTCGTAGGCAGTATCTTTTGCACCCATTTCAAAAATCCCATGCGTCGAGTGCCAGTACTCGGATATTCCAAGGAAATGATTCACGTCGAAATCAATAGCTGGTACGTGTACACCATTCAAAAGACAAGGCTCATCTTCACATGGTACATCTTTGTTTAGTAATGGGAACGTCCGGCGCAGGCACTCGTCAAATTTGCCGGTGCCGAGAAGATGGGAGTCACTGGTGTGCGACGCATCTGCTGTCGGTAGTATAGTGCCATCCATTTTCGTCAGCAAGCCTGTCGGAAGACAAGGATCAGGAATCTCCAGCTCCTTGGATTTGTTGATCGAATCCAGAAGCTCTTCAAGGTAGCGCTGTCGAGCTTGGTGGACTCCAAATCCGAGCCATGTTGTAACAAACACCCTGTATTCAGATACAGATCCATCAACCGTCCGTAATCTCAACAGCTTCAGGTCATTGGCGTGTTTCTCTGCCTCGGTAGCATTCGGTGCAAAAGCAATCTGGGCTGATGCTCCGCCCATATCAAGGAAGCCGTAAGTATGATGACCTTTCCCATGTGCATGCTCTCCTGGATTGTCGAAGCCACCTACTAAATAATTTGCAGCAATCCATCCATATAAACCTTCGGTTTCGCCAGGAATGACTCGTATATGTTGGTCGCAATTCGGAAGCAAGAAATGAGTGGTCGACTGCGTATAAGTGCATATCTGCCTTAAGAGCTCTTTGCGCTGGCTCTCAGGTAACAGCCGAGCTCCAGCTGTTGCAAGAAGAAATATGGGTGTGTCTGAAACTTGATCTTCGGGTATTATATCGAGTGCATGTTCATATAGTGGTTTTAGGTGATCAGGTCCAATAAGATTGGGAGTTTCGCCGAACGAAGACACTCCTGGATGTGTCTTCAACGTCCATTTGTCTTTCGTGTCTATGACAGGTAGCGACTTGAGTTCCGCTTGACTGGCATCCTTCCGCGCCCGCGCGTTATCTAACCATCTGTAAATGTATATTCGTGTCCCAGATGAGCCTGCATCTAGGATGACGCCATATCGCCCTATAGAGTATATCAGTGACAAACCGTGAGAAAGGAAGTAGAGATACGCGTACATTTCCCCATTGGACGTCTGTACCTAATGTGCCTTCACATCAATCGGCAAATTGCCAGAGTACTGATTATCGCATCGAGAGTTCAAAACAGACAAATGGTTCAGTAGTCATCACAAGCACAGCGATTCGACGGCGAGTATGAGGAGGAATAGTACTTCAAGGAAGGGCTTCGTTCAAGATGCAACAAATAAACACATGTCCCGAAGATAGAGCGTTTGGGTGGGTCGAACTTCTCAGATATCTCTCTCCACACGCATGTTTTCTTATCGATACGCTTTTCGTTTACTACAAATTTTGGCGACACTGGCAACCCATAAGGCCTCTATACAATGATGAAGGCCGTGAAGGGTTGTTGATGCGACATGGAATTAAAGTCCTTGTCATCGAACTGGAAAAAGTTGCAGTCAACCCTGAAGGGCAAAGATCAAGGGAACCCTTCGGGTGCAGATCGCAGAAGAGAGCCAGTGCGACCACACCCATCGCCTGCGGCAGGATCGAAGCGGAAGAAGGCTTTCACAGAAAGTCTCGATACGAGTGTCAAAAGACCGAGACATGGTGGTCCTTTGACCATGGGTCAACAAGCTACGCGTGAAGAACAACCAATTTCGACCGAGGACGCCCATCACATCATAGACTCAATCTCCCGGAAAAGTGCCGACGGTGGGAATACTTCACGTCCTTTGGCCATTATTGCTCGAGAGAACGAAGGACTTGCACAAGGGTCAGTATATTGAGAAGCACTAATATCTATTGCTGATCACCTCATAGCGTGGAGGTCGGTAAATATGTCGCGATCGATTGCGAAATGGTCGGTGTTGGACCAAATCCAGACAAAGAATCAGCTTTAGCTCGAGTCAGCGCTGTCAACTTCAACGGCGATCAGGTATACGACTCCTATGTTCGACCAAAAGAGGAGGTCACCGATTGGCGTACTCATGTTAGTGGAATACAACCTAAGCACATGGTCAACGCGAGGTCTTTTGAAAAGGTACAAAAAGATATTGCAGAACTACTCGATGGACGTGTGCTGGTTGGCCATGCAATTCGAAATGACCTTCAGGCATTGCTTTTGAGCCACCCCAAGAGAGATATTCGTGATACAGCAAAACATCAGCCTTTCCGCAGATACGCTGGAGGAGGAACACCGAAATTGAAGGTTTTGGCATCAGCGATCTTAGGAATCAGCATTCAATCCGGAGAGCATTCTAGTGTGGAAGATGCGAGAGCTTGCATGCTCATCTTTCGCAGGGAAAAGGATTGTTTCGAAAAGGAACATTCAAAAGCTTGGAGACCGCCAGTGGAGCAATCAAACACTACAGGAGAAGACGGAGAGGTGATCAGGCGCAAGCCCTACAAAAAGAAGAAAAGATCTAAAAGACGCTGAGGTTATGGTGGCGCTCCTAATGCACGACGAAGGATATTCGAGGAAGTCTAGACTCAAACGCTCTCACTACTCGATGCTGTGCTTGGAACGCTGACATTTTACAATGGTATATCCTCCAACATCTCCATGGCGCCTTCTCTCCCAACGGTTATTATCACATCTCCCAACGTCTTGGTATTGAATCCAGCTTCACAGTAAGTGAAATAGTACTTGGAGGGTCAGCAAGATTTGAGAAAGATTGGGAAGACCTGCTTACCTCCCACTTTCGCATAAAGAGATCCGCATCCTGTTGCGTCATGCCACGATGCTCTGCGATAAGTGCTGGTCGCACTCTCTCGTCAAAATTTTCCATGAAGCTTTCTTTCCATATTCGAAGAGTCTTTGCATAATGACCCCCAATATTCTCGATGCCATCAACGATCAGGGTGTTATTGCTTCCTCTTGCTATTGAGTCCACAAGTTGCGTTATCGTGGGCAAGTGTCCTCCTGGAAAGATATATTTGCGAATGAAGTCTTCCCCTTTCGAGTATGCTTCGTAGCGCGTTTCCGGCATAGTGATACATTGAAAGACCGCTATACCTCCTTGTGGCTTCAACAACTTGTCCACACATTCAAAATAGGTTGCAAGAAACTCTCGGCCCACAGCCTCAAGCATTTCAATACTGACAATTTTATCATAAGGGCCTTCGCGAGGCATTGGCAGAGCCCGGTAGTCGCAAAGCAAAACTTCAATGTTTTCTGTAAAGCCTGCTTCTGCGATTCTCTTCTCTGCTAGCTCCTTTTGCTCTCTGCTCAAGGTTAACGAGGTGACTCGACAACCAGTCCGGCCTACAGCTCTAATTGCAAAGCTTCCCCAACCAGTTCCAATCTCCAAGACGTGGTCTCCTCGTTTAATCTTCGCATTATCAATAAATCGGTCCAATTTTCGGTATTGCGCCTGCTCCAAACTTTCTCCCCTGCTTTTAGTATCCTCTTTTGAGCTCCAGATAGGACATGAATATGTCATGTCGGGGGAGAGGAATGCTGCAAACATTTCATTGCTGATATCGTAATGCGCGCTGATGTTCAGCAATGCATTTGTCATGGTGTTCGTCTGCCGGAGGACACCACTGATGGCCGAAGAGATAGATGAGGTCCAGGTAGTCGCGTTTGATAGTTGATTGCGATTCAATATGAACAACTGGTCAATGGGAACCCGTCAGTATCGCTCATGAATGGCAAGGGCACAACATCACAGTACCTTGAAAAATGCAGTGAGATCTGGGCAATCTACTTCTCCTAACATATAGCTTTCAGCGAATCCCTACAGCACCTTCTTAGTAACAGGTCTACACTTTTTGGTGCCACAAGTCGAACCATATCAGAGAAGAGTGCCAGCCGGACCCAGAAAGACTCGCGATGTATCGTGAGCTTGGTATTTGGAGATGGCGCGTCAACCTCTGCGGACTGTTGACCACAGACAATCTCTGTGCCATTTTTGTCTATGATTACCAATTGCCCTATCTCAACCTGTTTCAGCAACGACAGAACTGCTGTCCTCGACAGGTCAACAAGCGGACCCCAGGCAACCGTGCCCACAAGCCCTTTGACCCTATCGAGGGTAGAGACAACCGCTCCTTTGAGCGCCATTGTTCAAAATGTGCTCAGCCCTGGTGAGATGATTCTCAATTCACCACGGTGCTGCTCAAGTTTGTGTCAGCCTGAAGGTAAGTAGCGAAAGACAACTGGGTTTGAGAATCAACGGAATCCAACTTGCGCGAAGCGAGAAGTTGCACTTCAGAGGCTGATAAGTCCCGAAAAGAGATCGGGAACTGACATATCAATGGCATCTAATGAGCTCATCTAGCATGAGGGGCAATTAGGTCCTTTAGAAGCTTCAAAGCGAAACCTTCGGGCTCTTAGATGGCACCAAGACCTCTGAAGGAATAACAATGGATTCGGCAAGCATGCAACGAAATAGTGGGGCGCATCAAGTCCCATGAGCGATGGACTTTTTCAAGCAAGGGCATGGGCATGCTTGAACGCGGAATCTTCTGGTCCGGGAAGCTTCTACTATCATATCTACATACAAAATCGACGAGATGGATGGTATGTGGCAACCCTCGAAGACCACCGGTCATGATCGACACGTGGTAAAACACATCAGACAGGGACTGAATCATTATGTTTGGTGTTATACATGAGGAGCCAGTCCGACAATGGTGGGACACCAAGTGCGAAGCAATAACCAACCCAGATAATTTTGTTGATATTTTGTGCTCACATGCGACAGTTTGGCTTCAAATCCATGACGCTTCGATTTGACCGTTTGTGGTCAGCTACAGGCAACTAGTGTGAAAGGGACCCTCTTGCACTAATGCCAATAGGCTCAAGTGCGGGCCGGTCTCTGCGACAGTCTCAAATGCCGGAACATCATCTATCCGATGGCTGACTGTCGAAGGCGTGAGGCGAGATGGAGAACGCGAGGACTCCAATGCTGCGTGCTTTGGATCAAGCACTACCTAGCATTCCACTCATTACTTGTCAATATTGCTTGCAGGTATGAGAGAGTCAAGAATGGAGGATGAATGTCTTTTTGTCAGGGAATTCACCAGAATGTTTGTTTTCGGATAACGTTAACTATAAATTATAGTACTAATTATGGTATGTACTTGTTGGAGAATCTGAGCTCTCTCCAATTCAATAAATGCCCTCTCCTATAATTAGTAAGCAGCGATAATGATAAGCTTTTCTTCAATCATGGCCCCAGAAGGGCATCGCATGCTTGGCACTTTAGTCCAACGCGTCTGCAGCGCGTCACCTGGATTTTCTTCGGCTCGAAGACAATACCTAATATGGCCTTCTTGTAATTGGTCCTGAACAGCAACACCTTTCATTATTCATTGTATAGCATAAAGAAATCGTGTAAGAAGCCAAATAAGAACTGGCCATATCGAACATGCTCGCATTCAAGAAGACCGAAAACGAACCACGGTCCTATACATTAAACATTTTGCCTTGCCGCATAAACCAGACAGGCCCAACCAAAGTTTCCAAGCGCTTCTGGTCACCAAAAGAGGAGAATGGTACATTCGATCTACTCATGGCAAGCGTCATGTTCCTTTGAACAGAATTTGACTTGTAGCAGATGGCACCCATGCAGCTTACTTCAGAGGACGGAAGCTTCGGGGCAGAAAGCTGAACATCCCCGAGGGATACGAAGGTAAGACAGGCCCTGCTGTTGTTGGGAGTTTGTTGTTAATGGAAACATCAGGGGTTGCTGCTAAGCAACTCGATGCATCTGCGCCTTCAGCCTCGGCTCCCGTTCATGTAAGGTCATTTGATGACGAAGCTGAGGCAGATGAGGAAGACGATGAGGAGAAGCCCGAGCCTGTCAAGATGCTTGACATTGTTGCAACCTTTGAAAATGTGGTCGTTTGGGGACATGAAGTCCTGCCTGCTCCAGATGACGCTTATGTCAAGGGGATCGAAGAATGGATTGCCTTTGCTGAAACTGTATGATTGTTTCCAGGATACCGGAGCATCCGCTAACCAACTCAGATCCACAAGGAACCAAGTGCCGAGAAGTGAGAGCAACCATATACTCCTTTTGGTACTATATTCGAGAGAAAAGAAACGAGCACCGGTTGTTTGGCCCAAAGATACCAATTTCAGGACTTCCGTATAACAGTTTCGATCCTCCGACTCGTTGTCTAGCACTTCGCACAAGTCCGAATCACAGCAGCTCGTCTCATATCAGAGTATGTTGGTGCCTGGGAAAGATCCCATCATTTTCCACGGCGTCTCCGAGATGATTTCATTTCTTTGGGACCTTGCTGGCCACCTGATCCTGCAGCCGCGTCGGTATCTACATTCATATCTTCGGATCTGGACTTTGGACATCCCTTCATCTCCCACTCTCTCTTTTCCTGCTCCCATTCAGACCTCAAAGAGTTGTACCCTTCGTGCCCTCTACAGCGCTCCCAAACTTCACGAAAAATGGCGCTCACTTGCTCCTTTTCCCTCTTTCTCTCCCAATCCTTCCCGCCCTCTTCGGGAGCCCATTTTTCCAGAATTTTCACCTTGTCTAAGCCCTTCCTGTCTCTGGCCAGCTCTCCCAGCTCTCCCTTCGCCAGACCAGTTCGATCATACTTCCTTCCACCTTTATGGTTGGCGTACCGTTTAGCGCGTGTCATTCCCATTTGAATGTACTTTCGAGCCATGTCTGCTCCGACAAAATCTCCACGTTGGACATAAGATTCGAAGATCTGATACAGGATTGACGAAGATGGGTGAGCGAGATCTGGATTTACAAAGCGCCAGTATGGAAGCAGGAGAGACTTGTATGGCTCCAAGCTAAGCACTTGGGCCTCATTGGGTGTGTATGTATAAGTAAGACGAAGATTGTCATCACTCAGTGCAGGAGTGGGGAGAGGCTTTGAAGGTAGTGGAGGTACTGGCTTAGGAGGCATAGCAGCATTTAGACCTAATCAATACCAGATAGAGCAAATATTAAGCCTGTCCACACTCCCTATTGTCCATGGAAAGCTGTACGATGTAGAGCATGCACGGATATTGCATCGAGATACGCTTCACTGCACATGAACCAAGGTTATACTGACGTCACTGTTCTCAAAGGGGAAACCTACAAACATTCGGTTCCTTGGGTGGATATATTGGTGGTTGTTCGCCGTAGGGAGAGATACCTTTCCTTAACAATCAACCTCCACTGGTTATTGCTCGTGGAGAGTAATGAGACACCAAATTTGCGAAGTATCCTTCTCCAACGCGAGTACTCGAACCTTGATCGACGATTGTGCCATGCCTATCAGATACCTGGGTAGTAGGCGCCCAGGCTGTGAACTTAGGCAGTACTACGGTTGATTCAGAAACGCAGATATCTAGATAATATGAGGTACTTTGTAAAGTTCTGTATAAATAGAAATCCATCTTGGTTCCCGCCGGGACACACGTGCATAGAAATGTCAAATCATCAAAAGGATAATTACAACTCTCACACAGGTCCAGTGTGTTTCCTCACGAATAGGCACAAAGGTGCTATTTGCCTCCAGCTTCTGAGTCATTGTTGTTGTCAAGAGGTGAGTCAGAATGGGCTATACTTGAACAAGGTGTGACACAGGATCTGTAGCTCAGCTGCTTTATGATATCCGAGACTCCAATTTCCTTTGATGCCGTCCATTACATCGAGATCAGGTGATTGTATGTCAAAGCGCAACCAGTAGAACTGCAACATAATCTTCAAGATAGTATGAAGGTGAGGTTCAGAGAAAACTGGAGAGACAGAGTGGTGGGATACAAGAAAACCGACTGAGAAGAAGTCGGTATACCTACCTGATCGGTTGCGATGTCCGGTTAGGCAGCCGACTCCGACAAGCGAGCGAAATTTGTCTGACCGCCTTCCTATTTCACTCTAGACCTCACAAGGCAGAATCCCACCACCCAAGTATATAAACATTCTGCATTCCCAACCAACTGCTTCTTTTTTTTCCCTTCTTTTCTTCAGCTCTGTACGTGTCTTCTCCCCGCCGGTAAAAGGTCTCTGCTAACAGCCTTCACAGCTTTGCCTTCTGGCTTAGATCAAGTGTAGTATCTGTTCTTTTCAGTTTAATCTCTGAAATCGATTCATAGAATCGAAACATTGATTATACTTATTTTTGTACCCTCGTCGACGAGCCTCTGTGCTTGCGCATGCTTGTCGGCACAGTGTCCTTGGCCTTACACTACCGCCTTGTGACGCGACCCTCCCTTTTCATCACTATCCTTGGCTTTGCTTCCAAGATCTTGAAGAAGAGTATTTGCTTCGGTCTGGGTTTGGATGTGTGATAATGTTGGGAATATTCACGGATGTGATACGGAGCAGGGCAGATGCGCAACGTGAACTGCAAGACTACTCGTAATAACATGCTGTGCAAGAAACTACCTATAGTACCTAGGCAAAGGGTCAACTTTCGTATTCATCATTGTGTGCTCGGCAAAGCCCCGTGAAGGTGCTACGGAAAGGAGATGTATCAGAGTACAGCATAGCTACAGTACCTTACATTATGACGGCATGGAATAAAATTTGATGATAATTACTGTAACTAGAATTGGAACTCGATTTGCTTCCCGCATCACAATGTTGTGAAATAATAATACTGTTCCTTCCTACTATTGGTCCAACATCACCGGTGCTTCTGTAAATTCATTCAACCGATCGTCGGGTTCTCTATCTCCCTACAGAGATTGCCATTATGGCCGACATCGACATGGCATCGACACCAAACACGGGTATCGATCCCGCTATATTCGAGCGCCTACAAGCCAAAATCGATGAAGAGAGTAAAATCAGAGACGTATGTATCTCTTGTGCCATACTAGAAGCCCGCGTATCTGATTGCAATTCCCATAGGAACTCAAAGAAATCGTACAGACCTTAGAGAAGCAAGGTCGGCAGAAGATAAAAATCTGAAGCTATCCCGGCGGAATACTAAATTTCGGAACCAGACCGATTCACGCAATCCATCCTATCGAAAGCTCACTCGACCCCTTCAAATCGACGTGAGTTATGCTTGTCTTTGGCCGAAATTGTCTGGTCAACTAACTATGTGCATGGACAGTCAACGATGATGTCGTCAACCCGGCCTCGGCGTCGATATCGGCACAAAATGAGACCATCCGTCAACTGTAAGCTACTCGGCACAGAATATATGCGCATTCGGTAATCTCTTTCAGGTCCGAAGCTGCTTCACAGCATCCATTCTACAAATACAACGGAATGTGGAGTAGAACCATGCAGGAACTGGTACGTCCGAAATCTCTTCTCCGCAACGGGATTTGAGAGCAACCAATTTGATCGTTCCTGGCTCATACAAAACTTCCTAGATATTCCGCAAGTTATACACCGAATGGCTACGAGACCAACAGCTATTGACCATAGATCAGATCGGCGAAGCTCTTGGAGGTATCCTCCACCAATTCCCAGACAAGATGACCTTGTCGCTAACATTTCTCAGTACCCGTCAACCTCAAAGACCGTGATGCTTTCCACGTCACAATCGAGGAATATCTCCTAGCTCTCACCAACCTCCTAGACGAACTGGCTCGCCTTGCCGTCAACTCCGTCACCTTGGGTGACTTTTCACGACCACTGGCCATCAGCAAATTCATCAAGGATATACACGCAGGGTTCCAGCTCCTGAATCTGAAAAACGATGCCCTGAGGCGGAGGAGTGATAGCATCAAGTACAATGTGAGTAGAGAGTATACGATTGGGTCTGCTATCTTAGGTCATGAATTGCTAACACCCCTAAAGGTTAAGAAGGTGGAAGATGTTGTGGTAAGTTTGAAGATCATGACTACGTCTGTGCCCCCCCGGATGTGCTGCTAATCATTCATTCCCACAGTACGATTTGTCACTTCGTGGACTGCTGAAAGATTGACAGGACGGAACTTGTATGGGGTTACTGCTTCATCAACAGAAGGAATGCGAAATGAAGAGCACTATTCTACATTATCTCATGTGCAATAACATCAAAATAAAAAGAGGATGCTTTTGTTCATAGTCAAATGATTGGCAGTTAAGTATGTACGAGTATATTCGCTCTGTGAACAAGAATCTTTCAATGCAATGTATTGGGAAATCATGTGGAACATGGTTTTTCGTTTTGGTCGGAAACGGATCAAGTTTATCTTGAATTCTGTCGTGGTATTTCTAAATCCTACAGTAGTAGTAGGCGTTGTCGCACAAGTCCTGTACCTATTCTAACAACCAAAATACTTCTTCTCGATCCACCTCTCCTCGTTATCATCGGCGATATTCGCCGCGATAACCGTGATGCCGGGAAAGACAGACATCAATCTCTTGACGCCCATATTGCCGGCCAGACAAGTCACGAAGACGATCTTCTCTTCGTCGACGCCGTGGTCGACTAATGTTCTTACCGCCATGAGTGCGGCTCCACCGCTCGACATTTGCGGATCGAGTAGTAATACGGTGGAATGGTCTTTGATATCGGGGAATAATTTGAAATAGTGTAGCTCGGGTTCGCCGGTTCGGAAGTTCGATTGAATCAACATGCGGCCCGTCATGCAGTCGGGGATGGTCCGTTTGAGACCGGTTTCTAGACAGCTTCCGCCGCGGAGGATCACCACGGCAGATACCTTGCCCACGGGCTTTAGACCATTGTAGGTGGTTTTTTGGGGCGTGGTTACCTTGACAGGGTCCACTTGTACGTGGTCTAGGGCTTTCTCGATCAATAAGGAGGTGAGTCGGTCGAAGTAGAAGACGAAATCGACTTGGCCTGCGTTCGGGGAGCGGAGGATGGTGGCGATCGATTGGACTTGTGGCGTGTTCTCCATGACGATAAGCTTGGAGGAAAAGGGTTCGTCTTTGACTTGTTGGCCTAGGCGAGCGAGTTCGGCATTGTGCGCGATGGATTTTTCTTTCAGCATCAAGCGAATTTGGTTGCAGACCATCGAGATTGCTATTTTGTTTTCCATTCCTCGAGGGATGATCACGTCCGCGGTGTGGCGTTGGGGTTCGACGTACCGCCAGAACACGGGCTTGACATAAGCAAACCATTGTTTGATCACGCCTTCGATTGTACGACCTCGTTCGCGAACGTCACGGACTATTCGTCGGGAGAGGCAGACGTCGGCGTCGGCTTCGACAAAGATTTTCATGTCGAGTGTGTCCAGAACACGAGGGTCGTTGAGAGCAAGAATTCCCTCGAGAATCACGATATGCGGTGCATAAATTGAGACCGTTTCCGACATTCGTTGATGCTCTGCGAACGAGTAGACCGGAATCTCAGTAAGCTGACCCTTTTTGAGCTCCAAGAGTTTCTCGACCAGGAGGTCAAAGTCGATAGATTCAGGCGAATCAAAATCGTATGTATCCTGATGTGCCAATGCATGTTGTTCCGGGGTCAATGGCTTGTAGAACGAATCGATGGACAATATTATCACCCATGGCAGACTCAAGGATTTTAGAATTTCGATTGCTAGAGACGTCTTCCCGGAACCGGACGAGCCGGCAATGCCGATGATGCTCATATCAGCCCATGGTGGCGAGTAATGGGCCTTTTGGGTGGTGGTTTTATACGACATCAAGGGGACGATGGGCTCCATTGCCTCCATGGTGTCTGTATCTGCTTAGAATGTCCGTTAGTTCTGGTCCATTATTGACGAGACTGCATCTCCTGGGAGGATCCTGCAAAGAAGGACTTGCAAAACCATCCCCTATCAGATCGCAGAAGCCATAAATGGCACACCTAAAGTATAGTTCTTACATGTTTCGCCAGCGATGGGCAATATATCAATGTGGTTCAAAGCTCACGAGAGCCAAGAAGGTTGTACGATAAGGAGTTGAGTCGGCTGAAAGTCCCCCTGCCGCACAGAATCACTTCTGTGGGGGATATAGCATGGTCTGGGTAATATGCATTCTGAAGGGTAAGAGGAATAGGTGTTCAGAGCTCGAGTTCTGTCCAAGCCTTGATGAATGCGAACGAGGCCGATGGATCTCAAGATACACCTTTAATAATCCGAAAACGGTTTAGACCGAGATCCACCCCTAGTTCGGAGCGAGCAGTGGAAAACGCAGAGCTTTCCATTCGATGTCCCACACCCACTTCGAAATCAACATCACTCCTTTAGTAAAACATACTGCTTTTTTCGGCCTCTCCAAGCTTCTTTCTTCCATTTCCAGCTCTTACAGAGGCTCATATTGCCTTCGTGTGACCGCTGGCGGTCCAGGAGCCATCATGGTGAGCTCACTCGACAGGCTGGCACTTCATCCTTCTGACATTTTCTGTAGACTTCCTCAACACATTCAACAACCACGCCCTCGAAACACCCTTTCGAGCTCAGAGTCGATGGGATCAAGGTCTCCAAAGCGTACGTTCCTCTTGTCCTCCTCTGCAAACGCCCTTCATTACATGATGATTTATATCACAAGTTGGGAATCTCTCTGAAACTACTTGAGGAGAATATGTTAACTTGATTTCTGACCTCTTCATCCACGCAACATGTCATCAGATCACAAGCTATATGGCAACCTTGCTGACTGTTTTATTCTAGTGATATCAATGGCATTGTCATGGATTATCTCATCACCGAAGGCTATCCGCTGGCGGCAAAATGTCTTGCGGCAGAAGCAAACATGCCACCGATATCAGATTTCGAGTCGATAAATGAGAGAGTTGAGATCAGAGACTCGATTCACAGAGGCGATCTGCAAACTGCAATTGAGAAGATCAATGAACTGAACCCTCAAGTAAGACTTCACTGCTCTCTTGTTTCTCTTGTCATCCTTGCTATGATTAGAACTATGTTTCTCATGCACCACTCATATGTCCTTCGGGACCAAGATGAGAACCAACACCAACTACTTCAGTCCTCAGTATGATCGCAATATACTATTATGTCAAATGAATCAGGTTACTGTATGCGTTTCCTCATCGCTAACTACTCAACCTTCTCAGCTCCTCGACACAGACACCTCCCTACATTTCTCGCTGCTCCGCCTACAACTAATCGAGTTAATTCGCGCCTGCACTGAGCCAGCCTCCTCCAACCCCTCTGCCGATTCCCTCAATGCCGCTCTCGACTTTGCAACAACCCACCTCGCGCCCCGCGCACCTACAAACCCCAAGTTTCTTACCGACCTCGAACGCACTATGGCACTCCTAATATTCCCTCCCGAAAATCTAGCCCCGCAACTCGCGGAACTTATCGACCCCTCCCTGCGGAAAGAAGTCGCGAATCGTGTGAATGAAGCGATACTACACAGTCAAGGGGCACGACGAGAAGCGAAATTACGACATTTGATCAGGTTGAGGACTTGGAGTGAGAGAAAGGCCAGGGAGTCCGGAAAAGAATTACCGGAGAGGCTGAGCATTGGACTGGATCCAGAAGACAAAGATGAGGGAGAGGACACCGTCATGGAAGGAAATGGAACAAGCGGTGAAAACCAGAATGGGCAACAGACCCTTTCCTCCGTCGCTCGTGGTGAGGCTATGGTTACATCATGATGTAACGGTTTAACGACATTGCCGTTTCGTATACTTGGCCCTCGGACATTTTCGTTCTGGACAACATTAACCGCAAAAGGTCAAATGGCCAAGTATATTTATCGTTTCTCTTTCTCTGTAAATCTATCTACAATTTTAGCGTTGGCGTCGCAGGATTTGGCTTATTATCATCATCATCGTCAGGCTGGTATGGTTACAGAAAACTTCTTTCCTCCAATGGACTTGGTCTAGAAAGGCAAAAGGCATGGGAAGACAAACGACCAGACAGACCAACAGACAGAACAAGAATGAACTTCCGTTCAGTCCAATACAATAAAAATTACCCAAGAAAACCATCCATCTGCTCGTCCATCTTTATCTTATTCATAGTACTAGCTTTATTCTGTATCTGTATATATTTGGCCTTGGAAAGCTTTTTTTTTAGTTTAGTAGAGAATTGCATGGATGTGACAGATGCTGTGTTCAGAAGATTTATACATTTCATTCGATCTCCTAGTAGTTATACACAATTACAGACGGAGATTCTTGTCTTTATAATTTACACATCGCTATCCCCAATAGGTAGGCGGAGATCAGGGATGTCTTGTTGTCAAGCCTGCCTGCATCACCTGCCTTTTACAATGAAGACAGCGAGCACACCAGCTATAGCCGCACCGCCAACGAACCCTTCCAAAACGGCCGTGGAAAATTCTCGCTTGGATACTGTGACTTTGGTCTGCGTACTGAAAAGGTCGAATATGCTGTCTTTGGTGAAGACATAATGAGTGTAGATGGATTGGCGGAAGGATGAGAGTCTGTGGGTGGGTGGGTTTGTTGCCGAGGGGTTCATTTCAGGGACGACACTAGCAAGATCTTGCAGCGGCGTGGGTTCCTCTTGGACAAGATCGACCGTTGTCAAGATGGGTTCTATAGGTTTTCCGGTATTGGGAGAAGGCGCAGAGGTGGCAGGTTCGGAGAGAATCCTGGTTTCGTCTTGGCTTTCTGTTGGGGCACTCTCCGTTGCTACCATGGTGCTGGCAATGGAAGAGTCTGTAGTATGCACGGAGTTCTCCTTTTCGAGAGCCTCCAAAACCTTCTCTTCAAAGCCGCGAACGAGCCTCTGCCTTCGCCATGGCTCGACAGCCACCTGAAAGATGAGGAACAGGAACACGTTAAGGCCCATCAAGCCCCATGTTCCCCACGTGCTCATTCTGCGGATCTTATCACTCCATATTTGCTCCTCGTGATACCTTGCCAGGATTGTTCGAGCAAGTTTGGACGCTGCTTCCTCGGCTTCTCGTTCTGCCCTTGAAAGGTTTTCTTGAGCCTTTGCCTCTGCTTGCTCGTTCACATGGTCAGAACGGTAGAGACTTGTGAAGCGTTCTAAATCCGCTGGGGACCAGGCATGTTTGCGTTGCAGAAGGTCGTTCACTTCCCGCTGCGATGAAGACCGGATAGTGATAGCCTCGGTATATCTATCTCTTGCTTCTCTAACTGCTCTGCGGGTGTTTTGAACCTGAGTCTCCAGAATTTCGATCTCACGCTTGAGGGCTTCTATGCCAGAATAGCCGGTCAGATCGTTGATATGTTGGGATGCGACGAAAATATTCGATTGAAGGTTATCCATCAAGCTTGTAAAGCGCTTCGAAATCTGTGAGCGCCTAGACTCTTGATGAGAAGGTAGAGGGCCGTCATCTTTTTGGGAAGCGGACGTTGATGATCGTGGTATGGGTATTGACGATTCTTCGGTATCTTCGGATTTCGTAGCTCCAGAGGTCGAAGATTTCTGTATTCCTCGATGCTGCACGGGATCTTGTTTGGTATTCAGGTCATCTGCAAGCCACTTTCGAGAACTGTGGAATGGATGTCGAGTAGATAGCTGGCATTGCATCCATAACCGGGGCTGCGGAGAAGTGTTTTGGATCACGCGCTGTGATACTGGCGATGGCACCCTTCTCGAGACTCTTGAAGCTCGAAAAGCAGAGCGAATGGAGAGGACCAGAAGAGAAGGAGATTGCTGCATCGCAGCGAATACGGTCGCTCCAATGGCCGATTGTTGGATCACACTGTGGCTGGTTGCAGCTCCAGATTCGAATGACAGTATTGGAGAATGCCTGCGATGATAATTCACTGTAGCTCCAACTGTACGGGACTGTACCTGAGCCGCAACCAAATTAAGGGACCGGACATAGGGCGCCACGATCGTCATACCGTACTGTACCATACCTGTAGCACTGTAATTAATGTCCCACCAAAAATTGAAAAGTGTTTGGGGGGGCTCGTCAATGCCTAAATCATCATCTGCAACACCAAAACGTGAACGTGGGGTCTTCTCCATTGGCTGTCCCCAAAGAAATCACAGTTCGTTAGCTTTCTCAAATAATCTGTCGCATATCTTCTTTCTCTCTCTCTTTCTTCCTTTTGGACATTCGCATGCGATCATTAGAATATATATAGACCGTTGTCGACATAGAACATCGCTCCTTTTTGGGACAGCTTTTTTCGTCAGCATTGGACTTTGCATAGATTCTTCGTTATAGAGATCATTGTATCTGCCCCTCTCTAAAACACCGCTTCTTGCCCCTCACTATGCCGTTCCCAGACGCCCTCAAGGGCAATCCCAAGGTCATCTTCTTTACCGACTTCGATGGAACGATCACTACTAAGGATAGTGAGTTGTGCTGCATTGGTCTCTATTCCTTCTTGAAAACGGACTAACAACTCGGGTACAGCGAATGATTTCATGGTCTGAATATGAATCTCGCCCCCTGATATCAGATTTAGCTGACTGCCCTTAGACGGACAACCATGGCTTTGGTTTGGAACAGCGCCGTCAGGGTAACATGGACACCCTCAATGGAGAGCCCTTTCGTGATGGCTTTCGTAAGATGTTGGATTCATGGACAACTTCGTTTCCCGATACCATCGAGATTTTAAAGAAGAATATCAAACTGGACCCTCATTTCGCCAATTTCGTCTCGTGGGCCAAATCTGCTGGCGTTCCAATTATCGTGCTCTCCAGTGGCATGGTTCCAATCATATCTGCCCTCCTTGAGCATCTATTAGGGCCGGACTTCAAGGACATCGAGATTATCGCAAATGGTGTGCAACCAAAGCCTCCCATCAACGATCTCACCAAGCCGCTGGGCTGGGAAATTGTTTACCACGACGACAGTGGCTTCGGTCACGATAAGAGTTTGACAATTCGCCCATATGCAAAGGAGATTGCCAAGTTGCCCGAGGCGGAAAGGCCTACGACCCTATACGCTGGTGATGGCGTGAGTGACTTGAGTGCTGCCAAAGAGACAGACTTGCTCTTTGCAAAGAAGGGCCATGACTTGATCACATACTGTGAAAGAGAAGGTATCCCCTTCACGGTCTTTGAGGATTGGGAAAGTATTTTGCAAAAGACTCAAGATATCTAGTGAGCCAGACTTCTCAAGACCTTGCCGAGGAATCACTAACAAAGATTCTTTAGCAACGGAAAGACAAACGTCAAGAAATTGGCGGCCGAAGGAAAAGAGGAGGCTGATAAGAGCTGAGCTCCATCTTCATAGAGACATGGACATTGAGCGATAAACATGCATTTTCATATAAGATAGCATGTGCATTGAACAGACTACAATAGAGAACAAGGAGGCATGCATAGAATAGAGATCCCAGGCCAAATTGCACTTGATTTCAGAGGTTCTAACAAACTTCGTCAATGATCGTTTGCTGTCTAGACTGAGGGGTTTTCTTCGAGTGAGTACAGACGGCTGAGAGGCGTAGCTCAAACTCACGAGAGTGGTTTTGAATATACTGCTGTTGTATTAGGAGGTTGAGGCAGTAATGGAACGTGTCTCTGAAGATGTTGTGCCTGTGACATGCAAGTGAGAAGAGTCATGGGCTTCGCCGAGCTGGTCGTAATATCGAGCCTCTGCCCTAATTGTCCACTGCCGGTGGTTCCTGGGGCTAAAGGAGACTACTCCGCTTCCGCTGACCTAGCTGTAACTCTCCTTGGCTTGGCCCAACCTCTGAAGATTTCAAACAGATACACGAGTCATCAATCCCTGGCTCAAAAAGAGATGATCTCATGATGAGTTTGATAGTGGATATTCTGCACTCGAATTTTCAAATCTGAAAGAATCATGGATAGAGAAGGCGTACGCGTTGTTTCATTGGTGTGAAAAGTTGTCTTTGAAGTATACTGTCGCGCTCAGATTGATTTCGACCTCACATATACCATCAAGGTGAGCTCTCAGGGTCTGCCCCTTGATAATGCCAACAAGGCCCAGGGTATGGGAGTCCATAAAGAGAAATGCTATGTGCGAGCCGATGCAGAAAAATATGAGCATTGCGGTAAGTCCTGTGGCAATGGGCCAGAAACGACATGAAGGTATAGGAGTCTCATTGCTACTGGACCTCAAGATATCGGAAACAAATGCCTGTTCAATCGAAGAACATACGCATATAAGGCTTTTGAAAACCCTAAGCCTGTTGAACTCAGAGTATGTTTCGAGGTGCTGCAATATTTGGATTTGGAAGGTTGAGATGATTCTTCAGTGAGGTCATGATTTATCAGTTCGATTCCACCTCTCATGTAAGGTACATTCTCTATATGTGCGCACTCAACCTCTCACGCTACCCCTCGTTACCTTTTGATGCAATCTCTCAGACAATTGATATTCGATTTCTCTTCGCAAGATACCATTGAGTGCGGGATAATGAACCGGAGTTTGTCTCGTGGAATCCAGGTGACATCATATATACGACTTCGTTCGTCCTTCCCCAGATTATCACCAAATTCATTCATCGCGAATCCTCTCGAAATTCGAAAGTTCAACAACAACCACGTAACTCGAATAAATTTGCTTCCACCGGTTTCACGATACGCTACTAGTAGCAACACCAACATGGCACCTCCTTCTCCTCCTGAAAAAGTCAGCGGCGGATGTCTCTGCGGTGATATTCGTTATACCATTTCCTTCGGCGATGACCAATGGCCCCCTAAGGTCAGTTGGCCTTTGATTGCACCTTCAGAATCGATATTGCTATTACGTGACTAACTCAAAATAGGCATCGAATTGTCAATGCACCACCTGCCGTAAATGGACCACGGCCCTTGTATCTCATGCCGTCCTCATTCAGCGATCTCAACTTAGTGACATATCCAAATTTCCTACCTACAAAGAATACCAATCCAGCGAAGACTCCTCCCGAGTGTTCTGTTCCAAATGTGGCAGTGGCTTAATTTGGATCTCTTCTCGAATGCCGGATCGTTACGTTCTCATGGTAGGCACTCTCGACGAAGATGTGCTAGTGGGCAAGAAGATTGAGGGAACCGAGAAGGAGACGGACCGAGGCGTCGAGTTCGAGAGGGAGCATGCTTGGGGCAAGGAATTCGGCACGCCGAAGATCAGCATGTTCTGGGAAAATGTTATCAAAGGAGTGACGGATCAAGGGCATGGTGAGGATCGAACGCATGCCACAAAATTCCTGCAGGACGCTGAGCAGCATCTCGAGGGATTTCACTAAAGAGTACTTGTTCTTTTTGCCGACACATCATGAAGCTGTCTTTGGACTGGGTGAGAAAGGCGACAGGGGTCAATTTCGAATCAAAAGTTCACGAATGGAGGGGCTTATTCTCACAATGAATATCTTTTTCTCGGATGTATGTAGCTGGATTTCCTGTAGTACTGAGACAGTCCGTATACGACCAGTAAGGGTATCCATGACCACCACAGCGACCAGACCTCACCGACATTGCAATGTTCTCTGCCTGGGTCTTAGGCAATTTTCCTCGTTTCCCCTGAGATTACTGTCGTTCTAAACACACGCGTGACCTGACGCATAGTAGACTTTCTGACATTGCCTTTGATCAATTTTCGACTTTTCTTCCTTTATTACGCATGAACCCTTCTATGGAGTATCGGAGAACCACAGATGCAGTTTTAATTCTCTCCCTCTTCTTGCAGGAATGTTGGTACAACAATACCATACCTAGGTAATTGAGTATAGAGTAACCACAGCATGGAAATGTGGGGAGCTCGACTCCTTCAATTCCGCACTCATCGCCTCCCAGTTCCGCACTTTTCGCCAAGAATTTCGCGAATTTTGAAAGCGCACAGCTCCAACTCGTAAATTGATCTTGTCGCATTCGCGATAATTACAGCATCACTCAACCCACCAAATATCCGATTTCTTCATACCCAAGGCGCAGGATAATCACCTCTTTGCGTCCATTCAAAGTTCTTCATCAGCACATTTCAAAATGGCACCAACCACCGTACGTATACCATGAATACCCGTTCAATCGCTTTGCTGTGTTTCTTTTGTTTTTTTTTTTGGTGGCTCATTGTGCATTGTCGACTTTTCGCAATGCACATTTTACGATGAGTTCGCTTTTTAGCAGAAAGGAAAAAAAGACAGTCGGCTAAGATGTGATTTTTTCTCTGAATATAGAAGGGCAAGGCCGCGAAGGTCACCAGCAAAGTAAGTCGCACCTACACCCTCCATCTTCGTCTCAAGTGGGGGTTCTCACATCTTTACGCTCATAGTACACCATCGACGCTTCCCAACCAGTCAACGACAAGATCTTCGATATCTCCGCCTTTGAGAAGTTCTTGCATGACAAGATCAAGGTCGAGGGCCGAGTCGGAAACCTTGGTGATACCATCACCATCAGCCAAGCCGGTGAGGGCAAGGTCGAGGTCGTCGCTCACATTCCTTTCTCTGGACGCTACTTGAAGTATTTGTACGTGTTTCCTCCCTCCTACAGTCTCTCAACTTTGGGACATCGCTGTTCCCCATATACCCTCAGCAAATAAGAAAATCCAATCCACTAACAAGACATCCCCGCGCAGGACAAAGAAGTACTTGAAGAAGAACCAACTCCGAGATTGGTTGCGAGTCGTTTCCGTCAGCAAGGGTGTCTATCAATTGCGATTCTACAATGTTGCTGATGATGATGCCGAGGAAGATGACGAGTAAATATCCTCCCCAAATTCAGTTTTAGGGGTCCTCGTCAGACATCGACGGTGTCGGTCGGACGGGCATGTCGGTGTGAGGGTTGAGTCTGAGCAATTCTGAAATGGACTACAAAATTTGGGACGTCAGGCTTTCCCATCCATACATATATACATACGATATCCATGCCCGCAATATCAAGACCGTGATCAAACAAAAAAAAAAAAAAAAAGGAAATCCGAACTTCTTTTCCCATCGTCGTAATCGATTCTTAAAATTCGGTTTGGGATTCATAGATTGGTCATCTTGCCTCCTACCATCCTTCCAAAATGCTACTGTCACATAATCTCCTGAATCAAAATTCCTGCTCATCGACGCCGTGCCAACATAGCCCGCCTATGGTGCCTGGGACTTATATGTTCCGGTCGTGGTCGTGGATTACATAGGGGACGTAGTTCAGGGGGGTGGTATAAAATCGAAAAATAACCCAGGAAAATCCCCATATGATTAGATATTGACTATGTACAATGGCTGCAATGGCTTCAAGCAGTCATGATTCTATGTGTCCTAGTAAATGTACACTACTTTTTTGCTTCCTACCTTTTCACTCTTTTGAAGCTTGCTTGACGAATTCAACAGCTCTAGCTTTAACTGCATCTGCACTCCTCTCGTCTCCCTCTTTCATTTCAAAGTCCAGCCACCGCTTGAAAAAGTGTTTCGCTTGCTTGTTTTTGATCTTGCTTGATGGTGAGAAGATTCGTTCGAAAAGATTGCGTACTTGATCCTTTTCACCATGTCGAAGTTCAAGATCCAGCAAGACGTTCCAAAGATCTACTCGTTTGGGAAAGGAGTCGAGTAGGCCTTCGAAAATGGTTCGACCGCGTTCAGAGTCTCCGTTGGGAGAGCGGAATTCCAGGGCTGCAAACTTGGACGTAATGTCAACGTGGGTATGCTTGGGCAGGGTTTGCAAAGCTCGGGATAGGAGTTGACGACCCCGTTCAGCATCAGCCTGGGAATCAAAGAGGAAGGTTGCATAATTGATCCAGGTCTTTGGGTTCTGGGAGAACTTTTTGATCATATTTTGGAACAGTTCGTCGGCTTTCTGAGAGGGAGTTAATAAGCTTTTCATGAGGTTTATCTGAGAGGGGAGGCTTACGGCCAACTTTGCAGATTGGATATAAATGCTTGCCAACCGACTGTGAATCTCTTCCGTATCATTGTATTGGCATGCGTTCTTAAAGGTGCTTGAAATGCTGTCATCATCACCATAGGTGTTTTCCAAGTTCAGCATTGCGACCCAAATATTAAGCTTCTCTGCGTCTTGTCCCACGGCTATGGTTTGAAGCGCTCTTTGTGCAATTTGTCGGGCTTGGTCAGTTTCGCCAAGTTCAAGGTGGAAGGCCATGTATTGGAGCCACAGTAGCGAAGAATCCGGTTCTCCCAGAAGGAGACGCTCATAATCATCGGTCGATTGAGGACCGTGAGCATCAAGATCCCCAGTCCGATCAATTACAGCTTCGGCCCTCCTTTTCTTCTTTGGTTTCGAGGGTGGTCCTTCGGCGTTAGAGCCGACGGTAGTCTGATCCCCGACTTGTGCAGCATCGGCACCTGCCCAGTCAAATCCGCCAATACTCAAGCCTTGCGAAAGCTTGTTGGAGGAAGCTGGTGCAGGCTCTTCCTCGTTAGCGACTGATGAATCATCTTCCATGTCATCCAACTCATCTTGTTCAACACTTTCTGCGTCATCGTCTTCAACATCTAAATCGTTGTTAAGCTCGTCCTCATCACTGTCACTGTCACTGTCATTCATTATTATATCGACACCGCCAGCTTCCTCATCTGACAAGCTTTCATCATCGTCAAGGTCTTCCATATCCTCATCTTCTACGTCTGTGAAGTAGGAAGCTTTTAAGCCAAAGTTGACTCGTCGTTTACTGGCTTCGATTTTCAGCACTTTAGCTTTGACAGCATCGCCTTCACTGAACAGGGTTCGAGCATCCTGAACCCTTTGATCTGCAATCTCGCTCCTGTGACAGAGACCTCGGACGTTTGTGGAATTGTCTACGATGATGAAGACACCAAATTCTTCAACCTTGGCGACTTTTCCAGAAACGACTTGCCCGATTTTGAGGTCTGTGAATGCCAGAGGAGGCAGGTAGTCGCCCTTCAAGACAGACTCCTTGAGACTCATCTGGACGTGATTTGTAGCCTTGTCGACAATTATTATTTTTCCTTTGACTAATTGGTCGCGTTGAAACCCTTCCTGCCAATCCTTCAAAAACCGGTCAGACAAATTTGCGACTCTGACGAAAGCTGTGACGTTATGGGCAAGAGCGACAAATATACCTTTTTCGGTGATGTTTGTGATGAAGCCACGGCGGACGTCATTGACGCTCAATTGATCGAGGGACGATATTTCTGGATCCTCCACGGGGAGTGAAGAGCTGAACACTCTAGAAGGCCTTAAAGATAGTACAACCTTCTTGTTAGGCACATCAACAGACAAGACGCAGGTACGAACAATATCGTTTTTCTGCAAGTTCAAGGGGTTCGCCTTGATGAAATCGTCAGCCATGTCAATTAGATTGACCGCGCCGACAATTGTATCACTGAGCTGCACCAAGGCTTGTCTTTCTGACACTTTGGTAACACGTCCAGGCAAGATCATGCCCTTAGTAATGCCCTTCAAATTTACCTGGCTTGATCCAGATTTGGCGGACAGGTCAAGCCTGTTCTTCTCCACATCAATGCCAGTGACATGGACCTTCAAAGCTGAGCCGATTGGGAAATTGGCTTCAAGGTCTGCAAGCAAGGAGATGTCATCTGTGACATCCATTGCAGCTATTCGGCCACGTACGTTTGGTGACAGATTGACCCAGAGATAATTGTCTGCAATGTTGTTGACATATGCAATCCATGATGACCCTACCTTGACCTGATCCAGTGTCAACATATTCAAGCTGTTAGATTTAACGAAGCTTGGTTTAGCTGACAACTCAAATACGGGGGCTTTTCCAGATCTATGTGTAATTGGGAGAAATCGGTGATTTCGTGCGTCGTGCGCTCCAAGAACTCGCACTTTCAAAATCTGTTTGTTGTCGAAAATGCGCAGCGGGCGCTTGCGATCTTTAATGTCATTCCAATCATCGAACAATTCCGAGATATCGATTCGACCCTGAACGTCCTTGGCCAATTCTACGTTGAGCTGTGTATCTTTTACCGAGAAGATCCTTGCTTTAATTACAACACCGACTGAAAGGTCCTCGAGTGCCGTTACATTGGCGTCCACAGGATCGATCAGGGTTGTCGAGCTCTCTGTTTTGGTAGGAGTTGACGTCGTGGCAGGTGAGGTTTGGGTGAGCCAAAATTTGGGCACGGCCCCTTTGTAATCAACAGATGATATTGTAGCCGTAACAGATTGCAATCGAGCCATGCCAAAACTTTCTTTGACAGCCTCGGTTGAAGGGATTCGAGATTTTGGTAGAAGTCCAGTCAATCCTCCGGCAAAGCACACGAAGACTCCTTCATCCCTAATGTTCGCGCAAAATCCTGTGACCTGCTTGCCTTCTTTTAGGTCAGCAAAACCAGTGAGAAGCTCCCCAGTTTTTATGGCTTTGATCAGACTGGACTTGTTACTCAATCTCACTATACGGCGCTTGCTCAAGATTTCTAAGACCATGAGGTCCTGGAGCTTCTGGCCTACGCGGATCTTTGACAAAGCACTGCGGCGCTTTTTCTCGGAGCCATCTGTGATATGATCAAGCTCCAGACGAGCGATTACATCAATGTCATCGAGTCGTAACAGTAAATCATCGTCTGACTTCTCAAACACTGTTCCTGATACAATGGCGCCGGCCTTTAACTTCTTAAGGCCATCTTCGCTGCTGGTCACTGACGGATCCCGGCAGGACACCGTCAATCTTTGAGCATCGGGGTCGACATTTATAGCGTTCACAGTAACAACCTGCCCTTCCCGAAAATGTTGTGTAGCATCCTTGATGTAAGCTTCGCTCATTTCCGAGACCGGTAAGAAACCATGTACATCGCTAAAAAATTGTACTACAGCTCCGTGAGGTCTGACCTTGATGAGCGTGCCGGGCGCTGTGTGGCCGATACTGATATCGCCGTAACTTTTCCAGCATTCCATATCGCTGTTGACAAGAGATTTCTTCAATGTCAGGCGGATCTGTCGTCTTTCAACATCAACCTTCAGTACCCTTGCATTCACAGCTGAACCTTCTCGGAACTTCTTCTCTGGATGTTGTAATCCAAGATCCGACATGTGGAGCTCTGGCACCATACCAGTCACGCCGTCTGCAAGCTCGACAAACAAGAGGCCCTTTTCAAGAACAAGTTTTTGGATCTTCCCTTTCACAACGCTTCCAACCTCAACATCATCGACTCGCAAAAACGGCTGTGAGAGCACTGAATCTTTAAGTGAAACGAGATACAGATCATCTAAAGGACTGTAACCTGTGATTCTAACTTTGTGCTTCGAACCCAACTTGAAGGCGCCAGTCGATGCCGAAATGTTGTCAACCTTCTGGTCTGAGAGATTCGAGATATGTGCAAAGCCTTGAGCACCGCTGCTACCAAGGGAGAGGTAGAGACCCATGGATCCGTCGACCTTATCTATTACTGCCTCATCCACAATTGTGGAAATCGGCAGTTGATCTTTGGTAGACTGTCCTTTGATTGTGCTGGAAGCTCCCGATGTCATGCCCAGAATATGATTCAGGATTGAGAAACCGAGCTTTTTGTTTTCGGAGAGCGGAAATGTTGATATAAGTCGACCTTTGATTTTTTCACCAGGAGAGAATTTGTCAGGTAGGGACACATCTTCGCCTCGAGCCGTAGAATGCACAATGTCGCAAACGACATCAAGCATTCCCATGACCTTGCCAGCCAGACCGGAGGATGTCACTTCAGTGAGGAGAATTTCCACTGTTGTACCAGGTAAAAAGCTGTCAATGGTCGGCGCACTTCTCACGAAGTTCTTAGAACTGTCCGCAAAGTTCCGAGAGTCTAACGACAACTTTATGGTGCGACTGGTGGTATCGTTCGACAAAACTTGACATAACAAAATAGCGCCTGGGCTGACTTCTGATAGGCGAAACGTTTCCCCTAAGTCTTTGGCGGAGATGAAGCCTTGCACGTTCTCGTCGACAAGACCAAGGTCCATGATCAAGCCATGATCCTCTACGCTCCTCACAGAAGCTTGAATAGTACTATTTGTGACAATATCTGATCTTTGTATCCCATTATTGCAAAGCTTCGGCTCCAGTGAAAGCTCAATATGTTTCTTTTGTTTTGCTTGCCCAGCGACATCTGACCCTGTCGAAGCTACGTAGACTCGCACGTACTGTCCTGGTTGAATATACGGCCTTAAGTCAATTTCGTCGAAATCTTCTTTATTATTCAGGTTGTCCTCAATCAGAGCAGTGACTTGTGGGGATATAGATGTTGGTTGCACGAAACCTGTGAGGTTGTTCGGTAGCGACACAGTGACGTCTTGAGAATTGATGCTCGACACTCTGCCTAATAGAATGGAACCAGGAGCTAGTCGTTTGTAGTTGAGGCCCTCTATCCTGACACCGGGCCTTGAAGAGTCGGGGTTTATCTTTTGGTTCTTCATCTTACTAAACTTCCTCTCTTTCGCCTTCTGTGCCGACTCTTTGATAGAATCTGCATCGGACAGTCCTTCTGAGTCGCTAACAGCTCCATTGGCATGATTCTGTTCGAATAAGACGTCCCGGGTTGCTTGGACTTGGATTTGTTTGCGTTCGAGCGGAGTGAGCAAAGATGCACCTCCTCTGGGAAAGGCTGGGAGTTCGTTTGTATTCACGAGGAAAGTCGTTGATTCTTTGGGTATTGATGATACAGCCGTCTGTGGCTTATCCTTCTGTACAGGCTTGCTTTGCCTATCTTTCGCCTTAACGGTTTGGCCCTCGGTACGTAGACGCTTTCTTGAAGCGGCATCCTGCTGCGACGATGTAGCAGCAGTCTCACCCTTGCGTTTTATAGGGGCCATGACTTTGAGCTCCTCAAGGCGTTCCACAGGCAGCTAAGAAAAACTGCTGCAGTTGCGGTGGAGGATCGTCACTTTTCATGAATCATGATTGAATCTTTGCGAAATGCCCTCTCAAAAAATTATCGGGCATGGCGGTCGACTAATTTTTTTTGTTTAGCATGATTTACTTGATGCGGGGGCGGCCGCTCTGATACCGATTGGGCGAGTTAGTGGACCTTACTCACCACCACGTCACGAGCGCGCCACCACTATACACGCTGTTGACCGTGTCGCTTAGGCTGGTATTTGAACCCACCAGGAAACGATTCTTTTGACTCTTTCCAACTTCCACTCGACTTCTCTGGCTACCAAAGCTTTGCCGTGTGCTTGTGGACTTCTTTCTTGCAAATTGGCTTGCTTCTATTGCTCAATGCATTGTTCGTTCGATATTTGCTAATCTCTCCTCGGCTTCATCATCAACGCTAGCTTTGCCATTCGAATCATACTTTATATTTACCGTCGACGTATGCATCTGCTATACATCAGCCTTCTTGTTTCCTTGGATCTAGAATGACTCCAACAAAGGCCAAGGGTAGCTCTGGTCCCGGAGCTCGGGCTGCGCAAGAAACACTCTCGCCGACAAAAGAGTCACTTCGTTCAAGCTGTGGTAAGCCGAAAAGGCCACCGCCAATTACTCCGAGAAGATTCAACAAATTTTTTACGCCCCGGGCGACACACAAAGACACAACTCGAGTTAGAACATCACGACGAGCACTGCAGGATATAACTAGGTCTGCGTTGAACCAGAAGGGACCCCAACCATATCCACCTCTCTTCGGAGAAAAATTGCCCTCGATACAAGAAAGAGAATGCAGTACTCCCACTAGGGGTAAGAAGAGAAAGCTCTCCTTTTCTTCCATACCAGGCTCGCCGCGCTCATCACCTGTTCGAAGAGTCCAATTCACGCCTTGTAGCAGTCAAGCTTCAAGCGACGCACATTATGGAAAACACAGCCTGGAAATCTTTGACGACGAAGCTGGGGCTGAAGAGGAAGAGGAAGATGATCATGTTGATCCATGGCAAGACAAGTTACCAATCCGGCAATGGCGTAAATCCTGGGGAGGAGCTGCTGCTTTGCTCTCGAGGAGGACTGTTGGTGGACGGATTCAACCGGTCATACAGAAGGCGGCAGACTGGAGAGACGAAACGTCCCATTTCTATACCAGCCCAGACGATGCTCATAGGTGTTTAAGTACGAGCCAGGAACACCACGTCCTTCCATTTTGTGCAGCAAGCTGTCATAGTAAGTTCTAAAGGGGTCCAAGTTGGAGACTAGAGCTGACTATGCTACAGCTAACTCACTCATTGCCCTTGGGGATGAAGAGGGAGGCATTCGTATCATTGACTCGTCTAAGAAAGATGACTCTGACTTTTCGAAGACTTATGTGTCGTTAAGGCCTCACGATAATGCAGTAATGGACCTGGAGTTCTCTAGCGACGACAGATTGCTTGCCACTGCTTCCGGAGATCAGACGATAAGAGTTTTAGACATGTTTAATCAACAAGAAATCTACCGTCTGATAGGTCATACCTCATCGGTCAAGCGAGTTCAATTCCAGCCAGCTTCAAACGACAAAGTTGTTGCCACATGTAGTCGAGATGGTAGTATCAAAATCTGGGATATGCGGTGCTCAGGAACGAATTACTCTGTTCTGCAGCTACAACCTAGCGTGCCATTGGATGGCCAACCTATTCCTGCGGACAGCAGAGCCTCTTATGTGCCAGTTTTGAATACGATGCGCGACGCCCATGTCAATAGGTATCATTCCTTCCGGAAATCCTTGATACCAACGAGAAAAGAACCTTTGCCACGCCGCGATGATGTTTCTGTAACCACACTTGCATTCTTACAAGCCGGACGAGAACATCTATTGGCAAGTGCATCTGAAGCGGATGCGTGCGTCAAACTTTGGGACATGAGGACAGCTTATAGTTCGCGGGGAACAGCCGCGATGCCTATCGCCACTACGCAAGCACCGGCCAGCCACGAATCTCATCGTCAATTTGGTATCACATCAATGTCGTTCAACACCGACTGTTCCCGCCTTTATACTGTTTGCAGAGACCATACAGTATATGCGTATTCTACCTCTCACCTCGTCCTGGGTCACGCACCAGAGTGTCTTCCAAATAGTAATCCCCATTCGTCTAGGAGACTGAACGGCTCAAACCTCCCCGGTCTGGGGCCTTTGTACGGCTTCCGACATTCAAGATTTCAAGTCGGGTCATTCTATGTCAAACTCTCGATTCGGAAGCCCAGGGAGGGCAATACAGAGTTGTTAGCTGTTGGATCAAGCGACAATTGTGCTATATTATTTCCTACCTCCGAGTCCTACCTCGACAGGCTACCCAAGGCATATTCATCAGATCCTGCTCCATCAAGATATCGCCTTCGCCGAAACAATTCATCATCTTACTCATCTATCACCGTTCCTGTCGGCCGGGATACTCCGATATATGAGCTCGGCACTGCATTGATTGAAGGGCACAGTAAAGAAGTCACTGGTGCCGCATGGACAAGGGAAGGCTCTCTTACGACTATCAGCGACGACTTCCATGCCCGATGCTGGAGAGAGAATAGTAACGAAGCGAGAGAATTGAGGATGAGCGGAGGGAAAGGTGGTAGGAGGTGGATGAGTGGCTGGGCTGATGTTGATGAGTCATACGACGAAGACGAAACCTAACTGGGGTTTTATTGATGGGAATCACATGTTCCTGTTCAAGGATACATTTAAAGCACAAAGGAATCTATATTATGGAACCTGGACTAGAATTCGGTTTTACGAACCCGTTCTGCTAAGCAGGTAGTGCATGTAGATATGAATAAGATATCAACACGGCCAGAGATTTTCAATTCAATGGACGAGTTATTACGAGTAGCCTCAAAAGTTGTAGGTGTTTAAAAATGTGGTCTTGTAGATAATGACGGATCCTTTATATACAACACTGCATTGGACCAGAGTACGGGGAACAGTCACGTGATACTAGTTCATGCGCCTAGCGAAAAAAGCCGCGAATATCGAGACCAGCTCCCAACATCTTCCTCCGCGACATTGATCACTCACTTACACAACCACTCTGTTCAGCTTTCCTCGCCAACCATCCAACATGAAGTCTCTCGCACCCTCTTCACACACTCTCCGTCTCCTCCGCACTCTTGCCTTTCCTTCGTCACCACGCACCGTCTCCATACTCAGCACTCCAACCTCAATCCGTCGCACTCCAAGCACTCTCCTCAAACAACAACCATCCACCCTCCATCGCGCCTTCTCCTCCACCCCCGCTGCCCATGCCACCCTCAACCAAGTCCGCCGCGGCATTCGTGGTCCCAAACCCGCTCGCCGACCCGAATCCCCCGCTGTGCGCGGCCGCCCCGAGATGAAAGGCGTATGCCTCAAAGTCGGTATCACGAAACCCAAGAAGCCCAATTCCGGACAGAGAAAAACCGCAAAGGTCAGGTTGAGCAGTGGACGAATCGTCAGTTGCTATATTCCGGGCGAAGGACATAATGTTCAACAGCATAGTGTGGTTTTGGTCAGAGGTGGACGGAGTCAGGATTGTCCTGGTGTGAGGTATCATTTGGTCAGAGGGGCTTTGGATTTGGTGAGTGCTTTTCCATGATCACATCGCCCATTCTTGGGGGCCCAAAACTCGTAGTGGGGAGAGGGTTCCTGAAGAGAGAGGAGTCACAGAGGATGAGATCAAAAGGTCATGACTGCTAACATTATTATTTTTTTTCTTGTCGTCTAGGGTGGTGTGCCATCAAGAGTCCGAAGTCGTTCAAAATATGGTACTAAGAAACCAAAGACTGCTTCAGTGTGAAGGGCCAGGGAGGGAACGGTTTGTAGCGCAAATTTCATACTGGCAATTTATGGAAAATGAGGATGGTCCTGGTAGAAGTTTTGGTTTCAGAAAAAGTTGCGCACGGCGGGCATTGGAGGGATTGTACTGTACATTATATCAATCATAAGGGATATTGCGGAACAGAAGAGCGATATTGACCTGTATCTTTACAAAAGGAATGTACTATTTCAAATGTACCGAATGGTCTCAGGTCTTGAATTTAAGTGGTGGACGAATTTAGCCTATGAAATGATCCGAGTCCATCAAAGCTCGAATATCATGGTCAAGTAGGTCTTTTCTTTATAACACATATCCAATATAAATGATCCAAGCCTATGAGAACGCCCCTTTGTGATATCTTGACGTTAAAGAAACAGATAACGACACACGGCATCGTTCAATACATCGTTTCAGCCTTCTCTGATCCATCGTTTCGTCCATTCGTCCCTATCCGAGTCGAGGAGTTCACGTCGGTGCCATTCAGAATACCAATTGCTGAAGTTCCGAACTCGGTTGGTTAAAGGTCTTATTTTAGCACAAAAGACACATGCAAGAACAAGTAAGCCACAACCCAAGAACACAGTGATGATAAATGCTTTCAATGCAAAAAACAATCCGGCGGTTAGTCAGTTGGTTTGGTCGCTCCAACCTTTAGGTTTGGCCATCTTGTTGATGTCAAAGAACCGGGACGTGCCTGATGAAGAATGATGTTAGTTTCTTGTGCTGAAATAGAACGTCCAGGAGAATAGGGAGGACATACAGGAGTAGCCCTTCCAGTCAAAGTTATCGTTAGGGTTGCAATGACATTTCAAATCTAAACGCTTCTTCTCGTCAGTCGGGCAGTGAGTGAATGGAACGTGATAGTAGGCGATGTCGTCGAAGAAGTGGATCTCGTCCTTTGTCAGGGTGAGACCAGCAGCAATCGAATGAACGGGAGCATCGCCCCATCGTTCGTAGAAGAAACCGCCATCCTTGTCAAGCTGTTCAAAGTAATCTAGGTATGCTTTTGAGCGAAGCCAGTTTAGGTTTCCAATCTCAAAGTTCGACCACTGGTAACACGGTCAGCATTAACCATATCAAACGAGATTCCCCAGTCACTTACAAAATGGCAGTGATTATATGTGTCACCCCCGTCATCGCTCAAGAAACCCATTGAATTATCAGCTGCAATGTGTTCGGGATGATTTTTTATATAGGTTTTCGTACTGTCCCAGAGAGTTGGAATAGTCTCAACATACTCATAGAGACTGAGGACGAAACTGTATTTCTTGCCGTTGTCTTTCATGAATTTGAAGGGGTCATAGTTCACATCACAGAAGAGTTCAATGCTGGGCTCCACTCTCCAATAGTACTCGAAATTGTTCATCAATTCGTGTCGGAAGAAGAAGCCGGACTCGTAACGGCACATATGCCTGTAGCTTACAGAGTCGCCGTAGATGATTTTGCGTTGAGCCATATCTTCCCGGACTTTTGCGGCCTTGTCTTGATCGATATGTGATGGATAAGACCAGTGGTCTTCGCTAATAAGTCCATAATGAGTCTTTCCAGAGACCAGAGAAGTCGTGACCTTCTTAAAATTCTCATCGAATGGCTTATCGTTCAAGAAAACCCAGTCGTAGTTGTACTTCCTGTTGAAACGATCCTCTACCTGTCGGATTGACCGAGAGATCTCCCAAATATCTGAATTTCTCGCAAGGGTAACAAATGTGGCATTTACTCGTTCTCCGGACGCTGTCTCGGCCAGGCCAGTGCTAGTCTTGGGCGAGGTTGGAGCTTTGTCTACAGCTGGGTCGGCAATGGACTTCTCGGTTTCATCCACAACAAGTCCTGCGTCTGGTTTCGTCTCGCTCGGGGTTGTCTTCCATTTATTTGCCAGCTCGGTGGCATTTGGGATGTTCTGCGTGGGCAATGATGAAGAAGAGATGAAATAGAGAACAGCAAGCCCCTGTCAATGTTAGATAAATGTTTGCGGTTCCAGCGATCATTGAGCTCTTACGAAGACGGCAAAAAGAATATAGCGCAGATATCTCTGCGATCCTGCAGCCATGTCTACTGTCGCTGAAGCTGCGCTGCGTTCCGCATGCGCCGCGGGATTTTCGATTGATGATCGCTGGGGAGACGTGCGTCTACGTCGTTTCAGGCCGGTAGAGAAATTGTGACCGATCAAGTTGTGAAGCGGGATAGGCTCGAGGGCGATATAAAAGTAAAGATGTTGTGGCACACGCAATCAAGGGTGGTTCAGGTACCCGTCGGAATTTAGAATTCAAGCAAGGGCGAATGCTGTAAGTTCACGAGCGAGGACAAAGAATTGGGTGGATTAATAGCTGATTGGTTCAATCAAAAACGAGCGCGTTCAAATCGAAGGAAAATGTCTACAAGAAATGAAGAGTGAAATCGACGTTGAGTTTAAAAGATGAAGCGTGCGACAACCCTATGGTGAAGTTCCATCGCTCGTACAATCGTCTTGCGTGTTCACCTTTTTTCAGCTGTCGGTACTAACGGCTCGTAATCGAGGGAACTGAGAATAGGGTAGACCTAGGCATTTTTGGGTCATGGATCATGGATTAATTAATATGGATTATGGATTGGCCAACCCCTGGCCGCGGGCCTCGTCGGTACTGGTGGCACAGTCCTCCCGTATTCCTACATCGGTACAGTACAGTAGCAATAGCGCGGCCCTCCTTCACCTCAGGCGAGTCACCATCCCCTTAGAACCTAATGCATGCCTAGTACCTACTACGGGTACTGTACTATTCTCAGTATGTGGTACATGTACTGTAGGAAGTAATTACCTAGGTTCATACATACTATGGTACAGTAGTACAATTAGTAGAATTGGGGTACTGTAGAGTACTACTACTACGTAGGTAACTAATTACTGTGGGATAAGTGTGATTCAAGCCTCACTAAAACAAAGGAACTCTCGGGAACACGCGCCCAATGGATCAGGGAGGAGGTGAATCATGAGTCGAGCAAACGTGATAGACCTGAAGCGCAATAGTCACTAGTGCGGCCACCCTAAACTTCCTGCGGCGCAATATTGTGCGACATCCCGCTCTAATCGTCACCACCGAACATTTCGAAAGCTTCAATTCGAATGCTGCTGTTGTGATTGTCTTCGCGCACCACCAGTCTCATGTCCTGTGCCGAGGGTTAGGTGTCTACTAGAGTCGCTCACCATATTCGAAGGCACGCTCTCTTCGCTCCACACATACTTT
The DNA here is from genome assembly GCA_001006345.1 of Phaeomoniella chlamydospora. Lineage (NCBI taxonomy): Eukaryota > Fungi > Ascomycota > Eurotiomycetes > Phaeomoniellales > Phaeomoniellaceae > Phaeomoniella > Phaeomoniella chlamydospora. The sequence continues at coordinate 62,379 of LCWF01000182.1, read as the reverse complement.
CTCCCGGCTCTCACAAAGTTCATCTAAAATTCCCATGTCTTCACATTCGATTTAGTCACACAAACCTACTCCTCTCTCTGAGTCATGTCATTCTTTGGCTTCGACACAACGCTGCCGAAAGGCGCTGGTCGCCCCGGGGCATCTCAAGGCATATTTGAGCATCGTGACCCATTTGCGGAGGTCTCTAGGGCACACAAGCTCCAAGCTTTCCAGGATAGTCAGGATCAACCGTAAGGGTCCTAAAGCTGAACTGTGTCCTTCCATGCTGATTGTTGGTCTCAAACAGCCTCGAATTTGACGATACCTATGACGGTCTCGGAGACCAGCTGGACGAAACCGGTGATGATCTGAACGACGACACTTTTGGTGGCGGGTTTGGTGATGGGCCTGTTCAGCAAAAGGTTGGCAAAGACTTTGACTTCTTTGGACAGACCGCGAAAGTGTCCGATGTTATTGGCCAAGAACAAGTGCGCTACAATCTGAATCATGCTCCGACGAACGAAAGAGAACAGCCCAACTTTCAGCCTGCACCACAAAAGCCGAGAAAGACAGGATACGAACGGTATCAAGACCCAGGATTTATACCCGAAATCAGCGCCAAATCAAGCGTATGGGGAAATGCAGCTTCTAGACAAGTATCTTCTACGCCGCTCACCCTAGCCCAACAAGCTTCTGCGACTCAGAAGAAAATGATGAGCTTGGAAGAGGTCGAAGCTGCAATGCGTGCGCAAAATCTTCCACATATGCCTACTCAGCCACCGCCTCAAGCTTACCCCACGCCTTTCCCGCAGCCTGAACAGTATTCTCAGTATCCTCCTCAGAACTTTCCGCAACCAAGGCAGCCGCAAATGCAGCTGCCGCAACAGATCCGTCCACCACCCCCACCACAGCCAGCGCAGGATCTTGCAAAGCGTCTCCAGGCCCCCCAGTTACTGCAACGCCAACAACAGGGCCCACCACAACCTCAAGCAAACCATGGGCCCCAAAAGCCGCTGCAAATTCTTCAGAACCCCAATCGAACACCACCTGCGCAATCAGCGACTGGTAAAGGATCTGGTGCCTCGGGAGCTCCCGCTGCTGCAGCTGCACTTCCTGTCATAACGAACCCTCACCAGCTTATGCAGCTGTCTGAGGATCAGCGAAGGGCCTATCTCGAAGAAGATGCGAAACGGGCGAAACGGAATCACAAGATTTTCTTGCTTTCTAGAGGAAATGGACTTATGACTCCGCAGGATAAGAACTTCATCACGCGTATACAACTTCAGCAGCTGGTGACAGCAACTGGGACTACGACTGATCCGGATCCAGAAGCTGCATTGGCCGAGGATTTCTATTACCAGGTCCACAGCCAAATTCGCGGTGCCCCCCGTCAGCATCCTACGCAACCACTAGGTCACTTCGCCCAGACTTACCTTTTCCAAACAGGAAGTCGATCTGGTGGTCATAGGCGACAGCAGATCAACGGTGACAATCACATGCAAAGGATGCAACAGCAGGTCCAAAGAGCTGTTGAGGCAGCCAAGCTCAAACCCAAGAATAAGCAACTAATTATCGAAGGTAGTCTGGGGAAGATTTCCTTTAGCAATGCTAAAACACCAAAGCCGCTATTGAACATCAAGCGTGCAGAAGTCACTGATCAAGCTCGCCCCTCGAGTGCAAAAAGGCATGGAACCGAACAATCCCGGACAGACCAAAAGGCGATATTGAGAAACATCGAAAACGTGTATTCTACCCTTATGAAGATGGAGGATCAAGAACGTCGCATGCCCCCACCACCAAATGATAGCGACGCAGGGACTATACAGGCTCATATGGAATGGCGGCAGACGATGTCCGAGTTAAATGAGAAGCTGTGGAACGACTTGAAAGTACTAGAACCCATCATGCCCGGATCAGCAATTACACATCCTTTCATCGCGTTCCTTTCTCACTCGAAAGGCAAAAAGGCGGTCCCGCGTATTTTCCGTCATATTGATCAAGAACAGCGGGTCACCATTCTCACCATGATTGTCGTTCACCTCGACCAACTGGATGTTGTAGGTCGAGCCCAAATAGCTCCAGGCGAGACTCAGCCATCTCCGGTCATTAGGGAGGAGGTTGAGCTTTTCTCCAACGTCGTCATGCCTTCCCTGTTGGGATACATTACGGAAGCTCCAATAAACATCGTCATTGGTCTGATGGGACTTGTCCTAGACCACACGAACGTCATTGGTGTATCAAGAACTAAAGTCGGCCTTGGAATCTTGACGATGCTTCTTAGTCGCGCCGAACTTCTCAAAGAAGGAGGTGCAGCCAATGACCAGGATTGGAGCCAATGGCAACAACTGTACAACCGGCTGTTCGATACACTCGAACCTTTCATGACAACGGTTTTCCCAGGTCCTGTCAATGCAGGAGACGATATGTACATCTGGCAATTCCTTGCGGCCGTTGGGATTGGAGCAAGCCCAGAACAGCAACAGCGATTGGTTATTGCCGTCAAGTGAGTATCTTCCGTCTCTGTAAATTGTTGTCAACTAACCCATATCTCCAGGGATCGTGTTATGGAAACGGTGGCCCACAGCAAGAGTCTGCCTCCAGAAATGTCTAGTCAGAGGCTCGGAAATGTCAACTTGTTCATGCGTGCCATTGGCTTAGACGTAGAGCTACTCGGATAAGTTGAGACTTTGGTCTAGTATTGAAGCATCATATACGAGTGGCCATTCTTTCACACGGCAAATAAGTCTTTCGCGGGTCAAAGAGTAATGATCTCTTTGCCAGCGCCCATGCTCCGACTCACTGGGGGTCCACGTCAGCAGGTAGATTTAATGCCGTGGTAAGGCAATATTCATCTACCAACCGGGAATGCTGATCGCGATGAAGTTATTTGAGGGCCGTGAAGAGAGAATTGAACGGCGGTGGCAATCTAGAGATTCCGGTTGGAACGGCTCAATTGAGAGCCGTGTCGTGGATTCTCGTCAATCATGTAGCCGTGGATGAACCTCAACTCCAGCGAAGAAAAGAGCTCGAACGAGAAATAGCAAGTAACATCCTTAGGCAAAACTCATGAATCTATGCACCTATGAATATATATTCAGTCGACCTATGTTATCCACAGGTGCGTCCGAAGTGTGTATCTAGAATCGTTATCCTAGGGAAAGGGGCGTTGATTCTCTCAGCGTACTGAATAACATTGGGTCCTCGTCAGTAGAATATATACTATCTAGTACATCGGTCTTAGCAAAACGTGGATAGGGTGCTGGTTTGATACCCATGCAACCAGAGTAGACCCACGAACATCCTGTTACTGTAGTGCCACATATATTAGTACTGAATCGGTAAATTACACTTAGCGTCGAAACTTCAATTGGTGCACGCCTCCGTACTGTGCGTTGAGAAGATAGGGCTGGGCGAAATTGTGGGGTGGTTTCCCAGACTTCGAGGTACGGTACCGTAATATAAATCTCACTCGTATTCCTTTTGTTTGCTTACTACACAGATATCAATCTCCTCTTTCTTCATCTCTACGGTGAATTACTGACTCGAAATGATATTGACAATGTCTGCACTAATTGCCGTGCAGAACGGACGAAATATCGTAGCTCATGAGCCGAGAAACTCAATCGGGTGCTGGCTCACTATTTGCGTCATGAAAGAGGGGACGAGTGACGGAAATAGGAGTTAAGGCAAGCCTTGATCCATCGATGAGTTCATGCGTTCAGTGTACGATTCCTTGCTGGCATCGATCCTCAATACACTCAGGCATTACAAATACTGGCTGTTCTTGAGGGATTTTTTCAATCATAAGGCTTCCGAGCTTCTTTCTCTTGCAACTTCTCTATTTCTTCTTCGTTTTAATCCATATTGTCAATTCCCCTTCAGATCCAACCTTCATTCCTATCTCTGATCAGAAATACACCTCAGCTCTATTGAAAATGTCATTGTTTCCCCCAGCTGCCAAACCCAAAAGCCATCTCGGCTACTATAAGTTGCTCGGACCCAATTGTGGCCTGCGAGTTTCCCCAATATGCCTCGGTGCCATGAACTTCGGTGAGGCTTGGAAGGGGGCCATGGGCACCTGCGCCAAAGACAACACCTTTGAAATGCTCGACTTCTTCAAGTCTCATGGTGGCAATTTCATCGATACGGCAAACAACTATCAAAATGAGGAATCAGAGACATGGCTAGGCGAGTGGATGGCTCAGAGAGACTGCCGTGATCAAATGGTCATTGCAACAAAGTACACGACTGGCTTCAAGGGCTACCTTGGTGACAAGATGATTCAGGCCAATCATGGTGGCAATAACGCTAAGAGCATGAAAATCTCTGTTGAAGCGAGTTTGAAGAAGCTGCAGACTGACTATATTGACATTCTCTATGTCCACTGGGTATGGCTCTTCCTATTTCGAATACTGCTCTCCTTCTGACGTCCCATCTTTCTAGTGGAGCTACGACACTCCCATTGAAGAAGTCATGCACTACCTGAATGATTTAGTGGTATCTGGCAAAGTTATCTACCTCGGCATCTCCGATACTCCCGCCTGGATCGTCAGTAAAGCCAACACGTACGCCCGAGCCCACGGCCTCCGCCCCTTTGTCGTTTACCAAGGCCAATGGTCCGCCGCACAACGATCTTTCGAACGAGAAATCATCCCCATGTGCCGAGCCGAAGGCATGGCAATTGCCCCTTGGGGAGCCCTGGGCGGCGGCATGTTCAAGACCGAAGAGCAATTCAAGAACGAAGACCGACGAAAGATGCGCGAACCAACCGACGCTCAGCTCAAGCTCTGCAAAGTCCTTGAGGAAATCGCGAACCGTAAAGGAACAGTCATGACTTCCATCGCTCTCGCATATGTTCTACACAAAACCCCTCATGTTTTCCCCATCTGCGGAGGCAGGAGTGTGAAACATCTAGAACAGAATATCCAGGCTCTAGGACTCAAATTAACAAGAGAAGATATCGTCGAGATTGATGACGCGTATCCGTTCGAGAGAGGTTTCCCATACAGCATGTTGGCGCCGAATGTTACGCATGATGAAATCAAGCCGGAAGATCTGTGGTTTACGAACAGTATCGCGCACATCGAGTCGGTTCCTCTGCCTGGCCCATTGCCCGCAGGAGCACACAAGGTTTGAACAAATGTCAACTGGCTTCAAAAAAGGAAAAGGAGCGTTAGACAAGATTCTGTATTTAAAAAGTCAGTAAGATAGTTATGCCCTGTACATGGATGTCATGTTCTGCAATTCCAATATCAGGTCCACACTGTTTGGTGAGCGCCTGCTGGAGCTCTGCATCCATAAATCTCCGCTGTTTCAGAGCTGTTGTGACATCTCCCAGGCATCTGAAATAACCCAGAATCATCTCTCTGGATCGATTCTGATATGATTGACATGGCTCGACCCATGAAACTTTTCTAGTACCACTCTTCTGAACCCCTTTGGCTTCCCTTCCTCGGCATGTGACTCCACACCTTCCGGAGCAATGAGCGGGTCGGTATCTGAATAAATGACGGTCCACTTCTTCCACCGATATACTCAGAGTAGGGATTCCTGAGAGACAGCATCTACCTTTACAACTTGATGTAGCTTCAGACAGATTTCGCAGCTGTGCACGTATTGGCTCTTTACGGCCTTTGTGAGCAAGGTAAGACCTTGCTTTCCGCTGACTAGCCGCAGATTCATGGGAAACAAAATTGAGACTATTGCCTCCTGAGTCTTCTTGTGACATGGTGTCTAGTACTAGGTTTGAGTTTCAATCATAGATGTAGATGAAGCACCTTTGAGGTCCAAATGCAAAAACATCAGAAGTGAATTAATCATGTTTGGGGGAAGCTAACTTTGCTTCACTTGATGCCCCGATCGTAAGTGAGCATATTTGTCCCAGGAGTCGTCAGTATTTGTTCTCCACAGATATGCAGCATCGTGAGGCCTAAGACCAGAAGATTTCCTCATGCCTCGAACCCACGGCATGCTAGGCACAATGTACCTAGATGAAGCAGTGGAAAACATGTGGGGCAAGCGGAGACATGCGACTCAAAAAAAGTTCGTGAAGTTTCGCATGTGCTCCTGAGAAGTTTCCGACTCCTCCTGAGAGCTTCCATATCACGGGTTTTCTTTATAGGGACTGCTACGGTATATCATTTTTTCGATATGTCGAGCAAGTTGCAGCAGAAAGCGTCGGGCAATGGGGGTCAACACTCCCCAAAAGCCGCGACCAAAGCTGCCCTAGACCCACGATTTGCGGGCATACAGAATGATCCTAGATACAGGCTCCCCAGCAAGCGAAAGCTGAAAGTCAAAGTTGACAAGCGATTCTCAGGAATGCTTAAAGATGAAGACTTTACCCGAAAAGCGAAAGTAGACAGATACGGCCGACCTCTGCAAGACGACTCGGAGAAAACCCGATTAAAGCGCAAATACGAATTCGAAGACGGTGACGATGTCAAGCCAGATGATGACGACGATGTCCAAGCAGAGTTGGCACGTGTGGGAAAAGAATATGATCCAATCCGTGATGGCGGCTATTCGTTATCTTCTGACGATAGCTCAAGCGATGAAGATGATGAGGTGGATGAGGATACCGACGACTTGGATCAGGCTGCCCAGGCCGTTGGCGTGCCTCTAGGAGAAGCTACATCCAGAATAGCTGTTGTGAACTTAGATTGGGATCATATACGAGCAGAAGACTTAATGGCAACCTTCTCCAGTTTCGTTCCCCAAGGCGGCCGCCTGCAAAAGGTCGTGGTCTATCCCAGCGAATTTGGCAAAGAAAGGATGGAGCGTGAAGAGATGGAGGGCCCACCACGAGAATTGTTTATTTCCAAAAAGATGAATGGCAAAGCTCAGGAAGATGTAGATGATGATTCGCTTGGAGAAGAGGATGACGAAGCAGCCATCAAAGACTCGATTATTCAACCAGACGCAGGAGAAGAATTCGATTCTGCTAAATTGAGGAAATATCAACTCGAAAGGTTGCGATACTTCTATGCAATCCTTGAGTTCTCTTCCATCGAGGTCGCCAAGACGGTGTATGATGCCATAGATGGCACCGAATATCTTTCTACAGCAAATTTCTTCGATCTCAGATTCGTACCCGATGATACAGATTTCTCCTCGGATAAACCAAGAGACGAATGTGATAGGATACTGGATGGATACAAACCAAACGAATTTGTGACGGATGCTTTGCAACACAGCAAAGTAAAGCTGACTTGGGATGCTGATGACATAGTCAGGAAAGAAGCCCAAGCAAAAGCTTTTCGTGGAGGTCGAAAAGAAATAGATGAGAACGATTTGAAGGCGTATCTTGGAAGCGATAGCTCTGACTCGGAAGAGGATTCAGTCGAAGATAATGCAGAAACACAGCCAAATTCCAAGCTATCAAAAAAGGAGAAAGAAAAGCAGCGTCTTCGGGCGCTTCTGGGACTCAGTGACAAACCAGCTAGCAAATCAAAGCCTGACGGTCCAGTAGGTGGTGTCCAGATCACCTTCTCATCTGGTCTCATCGGCGAAAAGTCCTCTTCTGTCTTTGCAAATGATCCTGAACCTGACGAAACCACCGTGGAGAAATACGTTCGCAAGGAACGCGAACGAAAACAACGCCGAAAGGGCAAGGGAAAGACCTCTGCCGAAGGTGCTGATGATGCAACTGGTCAAGAAGACCACCGATCATTACCTGAACGAGAGCAAGTACAACAAGAACAAGACCTCGGGTTCGACGACCCCTTCTTCACCGAACCCATCAACTCCCAAGCCTCCACAGCCGCCCTGCGCAAGGCCGAACGTAAGAAACGGCGCGAAGAACGTGAAGCTGAAGAAAAGGCGACGGCAGCAAAGAGAGCCGAGCTCGAATTATTGATGATTGACGACAAAGAATCAAACATGAAACACTTTGACATGAAGGAGATCGAACGTGCAGAAAAGAAGAAGAATAAAAAGAAGCAAAAGGGAAAGAAGAGCAAGAATATTGACTACGACGAAGCAGACAGAGATCAACAAGAACAAAACGATGCCTTCCAAATGGACGTTTCAGATCCCCGATTTGCGAGATTATATGAAAATCATGAGTTTGCTATCGATCCAACGAATCCAAAATTCAAGGGGACTGAGGGTATGAAGGCTTTGTTGGATGAAGGAAGGAAAAGGAGAAAACTTGCTGTTGGTACCGATGACGAGGGTGAGAGGACTAGTAAGAAAAAGGACAGAAAGAAAGGGGAAAAGGAGAAAGGGGATGATGTGGATGTCGCTTCAGGTGATGTTGGAGAGAATTTGAGTAAACTTATTCAGAAAGTTAAGGCTAGAAATAGGTAGAATGTCAGGTCCCTGTTACCTGTCATCCTGGGCTCTACAGAGGCAGGTAAAGTTTGAAATACTTTTATCATGCTGTGCTTTTTCTGCATTCTACAATTTTTGGTGATTTTCGAGGGTGCTATATAGCCATTACAGTGATGGGTCTCAAGCTGAGACAGAGGTGCACAGGTCCTCCCTCGGAGCGAGCAATATGTAACAGGCGGAATTGTATCGTATAAAACACGTAACATGTACCGCACGAAGGACAGGCGGTCGTTACATAAATTAATTGCTGCTATTGTCTCTATAATGACCAACAACTCCTCATTTTCCAAGCTAGTAACATTGTGATCTAGACAGTATGGGAAGACAGAAATGTCCCTGACAATCCAAGAACTCTTCCTCAACCAACGTTCTGTACGCCTTTGGTGAACACCAACTATTGCCCCACCGCCACTCGGTGGCCATCATATAATCATAATGCTTATCGTCAATCCTGCTCTTTAGTCCTGAGTCTGAATCTTATGGTCTCCTCTTACGGCCTCCGCATATGTTGGTGGTGGTCTGGAGGAGCCGCCTTCACCTCCTTGCGATGCGGACGGTGCTTGTGGTCTCGTGTCATTTGGCACGTTCGGTGGAGGTACCTGTCCCTGTGCCTGTCCATTTGCTGTACCATACCCTGCTCCACCCCGGCTTTGTTGGCTTCCACCAACGACATAATATGTGGTTACATGTCCTCTTTCTGCGTCGTCGATTGGTTCGTAGTCGGGATCTGGTTCGGGGTAGAGGGCGATGATGTACCACGCGTGGATAAGACCAGGTAGATAACCTAGCATGCAGAGGAGAATGTTGATAAAGGAATCACAACTGCAAATTCCGGACTTAATCCATACTATCAAAATGTTAAGCGACGATTTTTGATATCGTATAAGAGGGGGAGAACAAACCTGCGATAGGTGGGAAGATGATGGCAAGGATACCGAGGAAGATATCGCCAGCGGTCATTTTGTAGGTGGCAAGAGATGATACAAGAACTGTACACAATGCTGTGCAATTTTGCGAATGGTTGGAACTGGGGGTTGAAGAGATCAATGGTTGCGATGGTAAGGCAATAATCGGATGCCTGCACAGGTGATGAGGCGGATGACCTGAAGGCTGAATTAAATGACGCACTGATAATCCCGCTGGTTCCTGCGCCGGATCGGAGAAATAATACACCGTTCATACAATAGAAATTAGGTCTTTATACCCCATACATTCGTTCTTCTAACCAAACAGCTGTTGATTCATCTTGATGTAGTTTAATTGCGATAGATGACGGAAGTGAAAATGGATCATTATGGAGTGAAGTTGCTCGCGTTCCCAGCACTCATTGTCGTTGAGTCGAAGGGACGACCAAAACGCAGCGCTGCAAAGATAATGTCAAGGTGGGGAAAAGCAATGGGGAAACATGACTTCGCTGTAGAGGTGTCTTGTGGTGCTAAGAAATGGAAAAGTATACTCAGATACTCTAGAATCTCAATCTTAACAAAATATTTGGTTAGATTTCCGAATTGTGCGGTAAGACGAGAGACAACAGTTTTCTAAGAGAAACGGATCGGGTCGACGAGATAGAGGCGAAATACCACTGTGACCTCACTGGCTTGATGGGAAAAAAGCCTCATCCACCTCGAAATGCAGGAAATGGAAAAAAGACTGCCAATGCTGTTCCAGACAGTGATCATATTGTCTTTACCAACGATAAGGACAAGTCCAGGAAACAGACGAATAGGCAGAGTGGTGGTCCTGTAAAGCCGGGGGCAAGCAAAGATGGCAGTGACCAACAACAACAACAGCCTCCAAGGCCTGATGCCCGAAAAATAATTGGTGGAGAGTCTTGGACTGGCAAGCTGCCACAGACTTTGCTTTCCGAACACTGTCAGAAACAAAAATGGATGAAGCCAGATTTTTCTATGAGACGAGTACCTGGCGGGGGCTACCAATCCGCGGTCACGCTCTCGAGCAAGAATGCAAAGACAGGGGAGGTCACTACTCTCCCGCCATTTCTCCTACCGCCAGATAAACGGGTTCTGTCTACAGAGCCATCCGCGCTTGAAGCGAGGCATTTTGCAGCTACTTGGACCCTTTTTCGTATTTCCAGCATGAAAAACATGCACATGATGTTGCCTCCAAAATATCGAGACCTTTGGCGAGGGGAATTTGCCAAGATCAAGCAGGATGATATTAAAGCGGGATTAGACTGGATGTATGCCGCTGATCCTTTTGTAGCAAAGCAAGAAAGAGACGCAGCTAAAGCTGAGGCTGAAAAGCGGCGTCTGGCTCTTGCAAAGGAGAACGAGAAGGCTGCCAAAGAGAACAACTTATTGTTTGCCCCCAATCAGTCTGGCAGTTCTCAGGGAAGAGGGTCAAAGGCATGGCAAAACGCTCTCCTGGCTGAAATGGGCAATGATCTCAGAAAAAGTGTTGAGAAAATTGTGCGAAAGAGTGCTATCTGGAATCCTTACAATGACAGATTGCCTAGAGAAGAACACATGGGCGCAGTCAAAGGCTTGGTTGAATTGGGCTTTCGACAAAGTCATATTGAAGAAGCTTTAGAGCAATGCAAAGATCAGGAAGAAGCTCTAGAATGGTTACTCATCTATGTGCCTGAGGATGACCTGCCCAGATGGGCTTTTCCCGAAGGTTATTCTGCTGGTATCACATTTGCCTCCGGGAATTTGGCCAAGGAGTCATCTATCAGAAGGTTGGCAGCAGCTGGATACTCCGCAGACGAGTGCGAAGATGCTTATCGAGAAAGCAATAGCAATGAAGATCTCGCGGCCGCTATTTTACAACGAGAACTTTGTCATGACACTGCTCTCGACCATACCTTTCAAAATATTGCTGAGACTGGACGACAATGGCAGGAAGAGTTGGAAACTCTAGAATCAATCTTTGGTGATCGTTTCGCTTCAGACTCTCCGACAAGTGTCACGGTATTACTCTCTCTTCCCAACAATACAGACAAATCAATACAGGTCAAATTTACCAAACCACCGGGACCATATCCAGATGTCTTGCCGACACTCTCCCTTCTATCAAAGGATGTCCCGGCATACATTCGGCTGAGTGCGACGCGCAAGTCCCTTGACTGGGCAAAGGAATCACTTCTAGGTGAACCTATGATGTTTGGGATTGTTGACTGGCTGGAGACAGGTCTACCAGACATCATGGAAAGTCCAGGGAGACTCCGGGATATCGCTCTCTCGTCTTCAACGTCACAGTCAGTAGGCCTGAAAAGCAAAACAAGGGACCGCGATGAAGGATTTCGGAAGAAACGTACAAAGCTTACTAAATTAGATGACAATGTTGTCTACGAGTCATGGAAAGCAAAACAGATTACACCTCAACAACAGAAGATGTTGCATGCTCGTCAGGGCTTACCAGCCTGGAATGTAAGAGAGGCTGTCATCACCGAAGTAAAAACGCATCAAGTCACCATCATTTCGGGAGAAACTGGAAGTGGCAAAAGTACACAGTCGGTACAATTCATTCTGGACGACATGATCAAAGATTTAAAAGGAGCAGGTGCCAACATCCTTTGCACACAACCTCGCAGGATCTCAGCACTTGGTCTCGCTGATCGAGTCAGCGCTGAGAGATGCACTAGTGTAGGTGACGAGATTGGCTATATCATTCGCGGCGATTCGAAGATCACTGCTGCGACAAAGATTACATTCATGACTACGGGTGTTTTGTTACGCCGTCTACAGTCATTCGACATGTCCGGATCATTACAAGATATAAGCCACATTGTCGTTGACGAGGTCCATGAACGAAGCCTCGATACCGATTTTCTACTTGCACTATTACGCGATGCGTTACAAGATAACCCTCATCTGAGGGTTGTTCTTATGAGCGCTACGCTTGATGCAAAAGCCTTTATTGATTATTTCGGTGGCTCGCGAGAAGTTGGCTTAATTAACATCGCTGGTCGGACGTATCCTGTCCAGGACTACTATCTAGATGACGTTGTCCACCTTACCAATTTCCAGAACAAGCAGTCTAACAATATTGATGACGACGAGGCTCAAATTCCACTAGAGAGATCGATGAATGAGCTATCAATTGGCAAGACAATCCAGAATATGGGCTTCGGAATCAACTACAACTTAATTGCTGCCACGGTTCGCTACATTGATCAATCTCTGGGTGACAAGGATGGAGCTATTCTCATATTTCTTCCGGGTACACTTGAAATCGACAGAAGTCTAAACGCGGTTTCAGCCATACCAAATATTTACGCGCTACCCCTACATGCTTCCTTGATGCCATCTGAACAAAAACTCGTATTCCTGCCAGCCCCTGGACGCAAAAGGAAAGTCATTGCAGCAACAAACGTTGCTGAAACCTCCATCACCATCGAAGATGTTGTTGCTGTTATTGATACAGGTAGAGTAAAAGAGACGGTTTATGATTCAGAGAACAGGGTCGTGCGCCTGGAAGAAGTATGGGCTTCTCAGGCTGCATGCAAGCAACGACGTGGTCGTGCAGGTCGAGTCAGACAAGGAGACTGTTACAAATTATTCACCAGGAGGATCGAGGAACAGATGGCACCAAGGCCTCTCCCAGAAATACGCAGAGTTCCCCTGGAGCAGCTATGCTTATCGGTCAAAGCCACTGATGAAAAGAGGGACGTTACAGCATTCCTTCGTCAGACACTGACTCCACCAGAAGAAGGCGCTGTCGGTATTGCACTTCAACTTCTTCACCAAATCGGAGCCCTCGAAGATGGTCACCTAACAGCCCTAGGTCGATATCTCGCTCTCATCCCTGCAGATCTACGCTGTGCCAAGCTCTTAGTTTATGGCTCGATATTTGGCTGCCTTGAACCCTGCCTTACCATCGCCTCCATCCTCAGCGTCAAATCCCCTTTTGTTTCTCCTCGAGACAAACGTGAAGAAGCCCAAGCAGCTCGTAACGCCTTCTCCGATGGCACAGGTGATCTACTTCTCGACCTCAAAGCTTACAATGAATGGTCTGAAATCAGCAAGACCCGTCCTCGCCGTGAAGTACAGACCTGGTGTTCAACCAATTTCCTCTCCTCCCAGACCCTTCGAGATATCACATCCACTCGGTCAGACCTTCTATCCTCCCTCAAAGACGCCTGTCTGATTCCCCCCCAATACCGAACCTCTTTCACTACCTCCTCCAACCTCACTCCTTACCACAACACTCTAAACAAAAATTCCCCATCTACCACGCTCCTCCGCGCCCTCATCGCGGGCTCCCTATCCCCTCAAATCGCACGCATCGATTTTCCATCGAAAAAGTTCGCCGCATCAATCACCGGAGCCGTCGAACTTGACCCCGAAGCCAGAACCATCAAATACTTTGACCATCCACCTCTCCTCCCATCTACCACTACGGCCGACCCTAGTAACCACAACGACGCCAAAACACCCCCGACACCAACCCCTCAACTCTCACCAACCTACACCCCGCGCCTCTTCCCGCACCCTTCAACCCCCTACTTCCACCACCCCACCTACCCCTCCACCACAACCTTCGTCTCCTACTTCAGCAAACTTCACACCTCCAAATTGTTCATCCGCGACCTCACCCCCTTCAACCTATACACCTTACTCCTCTTCTGTGCTCCCCCCTCATCCTCATCCTCATCCGGAATCCATCTCCACCCCACCTCCCCCGGCCCCAACATCCACGTCGGACCCCACGGCTGGATCAAAATCAAAGGCTGGGCGAGGATCGGCGTGCTTGTCAAAGGGTTGAAAAGGTGTTTAGATCGAGTTTTGGAACGCAGGGTGGAGACTGGGTGGAGTGCTGCCCTTGCCCCTGCCCCTGGTGATAGTGATAGTGATGGTAATGACCATGAAGATGAAAAAATGAACAACAAAGAAGAAGAAGAAGAAGAGGATAAAATGATTATTGACTTGGTTAGAAAATGTGTCGAATTTAATGGTATGGATAGATAGATAGATAGATAGATCAAGAAACCCCCAAATACATCAATCAAACTTATGGATATGGAAATAAAGACAGAGGAATAAAGATAGGGATAGATAGATAGATAGACCTCCATCTTACCATCTTACTAAGTATGTATAGTTATATCCATACACAGGTAGGTAGGTAGGTAGGTATGTATAGCACATCAGATAACCTTGACCGTCTTTTTTTTGGTTCTTTGGTTTTTTTGGCTATCAAGGTTAGACAGACATTTGGGAATCATTATTCTCAGTAGGCAGGTCTGCAAGTATGTACGTATGTAAGCAGCAGATATTCATGATGCTATGCTCTGCTATTTTGGATCTGAACATTAAGAGGTGAGCAGAGATTCGACTCGTCATGAGCGAGAGGCTGTTGTTCAGCGCCTTCTTTCCTTCATTGCTTATCAAAAAAGAGCTTATTGTTTCGATCGAAGACATTCTCCCACTTGTCCAGCATGTCACGGGTTCAAAACGAGATTGAATTTCAAGTCCTCCTCATCCCGTGATTCAATTTCACCCATCTTCTTTTTCTTTAAACCTCAACAGGAGGTTTCTCGCCCTTCTTCAAAGCTTCGACGAACTCTTTTGGCGGAGCTTGGCGATAGCCTTCTGGGTTGTTTTTGGTCCATCTCCACAGATCTTCGCATGCATCCTCCAAAGTATGTGTTGCCTTCCAGCCCAAATCTTGGTTTGCCCGCGATGGATTACTGGTCAAATTCAAGACGTCGCCTGCTCTTCTTCCAACCACTTGGTATGGTAGATCTCGTCCAACGGCTGCGGAGAAAGCTTTGACCATCTCAAACACAGTTGAGCCTCGGCCTGTGCCCAAATTCCATGCTCGGACACCGGGGTGGTGGTCGCGGAGGTAGTTCAAGGCGGAAAGGTGACCTGCTGAAAGATCAAGGATGTGGATGTAATCGCGGATAGCAGTTCCGTCGTGGGATGCGTAGTCTGTGAAAGGAGATGACAATGTTAGATCAAGTCTGTGACGGGTAGAATACGGTCCTGAAAGGGGTTGATTTGACGAAGATTGAAAGGGGACTTCTAATGAAATGACTGTTTTACCGTCGCCGAAGACAAGGAGCTTCTCGCGCTTTCCTGTCGCTACTTGAGCCAAAAGCGGCAACAAATTGAAAGGAATGCCTTGTGGATCTTCGCCCATTATTCCGCTGGGATGACTGCCTGCTGGATTGAAGTAGCGCAATAAAGCGCCATTCCATTTGTCAGCCTCTGCGTCTTTACCTGCTTTCTTCAGGTTGGTACGTTGACTGTTGATGAAATCGGTGATGGCGAGCTCGACGGTCATCTTGGTATTGCCATATGGGTTGGTTGGGCCGAGAGGGCAATCCTCGGGAATTGGGATCATGTTAGGGAATCGAGTCGCATCGCCGTAGACGGTTGCAGACGAAGAGAAGACGATGTTGTACACGTTGTGCTTAGCCATCGACTTGAGCAGGTTCAATGTTCCATACACATTGGTGAAGTAATAGTCAAGAGGGATCTCAGAGCTTTCGCCAACAGCCTGAGATTATGATCAGAACCACTGCTGTGTACGTTGAGACCTTCGAACCGCTCGAGCGCATCGAACGCCCGTGAGAGGGAAACGTACCTTGAGCGCAGCGAAGTGAATGACACTGTCGATAGCGGGGTACTTCGCGAAGACCGCCTCGATAGCACTCGCATCGGTGATGTCGACATTCTCAAAGGCTGGTCGCTTTCCTGAGATCAACTCAATGCGATTGACGACCTCATCGAAAGAGTTGTAGAGGTTATCCACAACAACGACATCGTAGTCATTTTGTAGCAGTTCGAGGACTGTAAATGAGCCGATGTAGCCAGTACCACTGCAGCGTCAAGCACGGTCAGTCTCCTGTCGCTTCTGCACGAGGCGCTTTCTAGCGGAAGATTCATACGTACCCGGTAATCAAGCAGGTGCCGCGGACCATGGCTGCAGGTATGCGAAGCAGGCGTAAAGTTTGGAAGCGGGGCAGAACAGGGCTGGGTTCGGGGACAGATCAGGTTAAAGGGTCAATGTGATGAATGCGCCGTCAGGTGCGTCCTGGTCCTGTGATACCCTGAGTGGCAAGCAGGTCGAGGATTGGCTTGTTCAATGATAATAATACGAACAACAAGAAAAGACGGGCAGAAGTATGAATGTAGATTGACCCAATGGGTTTATTTCACAATTGATTGTCTGCACTAGGCGAGCGACGACTGCGAAACGATCTGGAGAATGAAGCTAAAAGGGTTCTGGTCTGTGCTCGTTGAATTCTTCTCTGCTACTGTACTTCGTACTCAAGCAAAGCGATTTCTTGGATCGTAGGGGGGGGGGACCAGGTAAAGAGACTTTCAAGCAGCAGATCGCAATAGGAGACTGAGCCGACAAACGAGGTCCTTTTTATTTTATTTATTATATTTTTTTTCCTTTCATTCATCCATTCATTTTAACCATGCTGCTGGATCTTTCCGTTAGATGAGGTGTCTGCTGGATAACCAAGTTTTCTCCAATTGACCATTTTCCTTGGTCAGGAAATTAACCGCGTCGATGATCGAGAGAGGTACAAAGGCACATGCTGAATCCAGGAGTGTATGGTTACAGTAATTAATAACAGTGTCCGGTCCGTTGGGTATTTCGGGGGGAACCGCAATGGGAAAATCGCAAGGGTAATTAACAACCACGTACAGTACAGTACCAATGCAAGGTCCCTCACTAGGAAGGTGAAAGATGCCCCTGTGGAAGGAAGAAAAGCCCCTTGTCACCTGTCTTTGCCTTGTGGGACGGTACCGAGTTAGTTACCGTACGGTATTGTGGTATACTCGGAGAAGTTATCTTTCCTCGACTCCCTCAGTCGCAGTTCCAGTTTCTCGTTCTCGAGTCTCTTGACCCACCCACGCCACACCACACCATAATTACCACACCCTCTTTTTGCAATCAACCATTCTCTTACCATACTAATTAATTACAGTACATGTACCAGAGCGAGTGAGGGGCCCTCCGAAAGTACATATACAGGAATATGGTGCAGTACAGGAGAGAACATGTACCTACCTATGTAGTGAATAACAAAGAGCCCAACAACCACACACCCGTAATTACTCAACATCCAACATCCAAAGGTCCAATCCATCCATCCATTTATTATGCATGCATACAGGCAACAACACTGATCATCCTATGTAACGACGGTGACCGGTCGACAAAACGGCAAAATAGATCGCAATCACGCCACTGACTCGAGCTGGATCGATCACACTACTAACTGTCTGTCTGTCGTGATTCTTGCTCTCGTGTACTGCCCGCTGACGGTGCACGCTTTGCTATTGTATTATCTTCAATATGTGCTGCGTAAAGGCCTCGGGAAGCTTGCGGTCCAGTTGCTGCATCACTGGGCCTTCTACCACCTTACCTGCTCTGTCGTGCATATTATTAGGCAGAATCCAGTGGTCGCCATCGTCGATTGTCCCGGGGATTGTCCATGCCACTCGTGCTCGAGCACAATGCACTCCTTGCTGTATCAATGATGGCTCTCACACGTGACGCTCTGGTCTCGCACTGCCGTAGCCCGATGTTACAGTTCGATGTCGCTCACTCCTTCGGCTACATTCCCAGATACTGAGGCAGCAATGCATTTCCCAAGATCGCGTACACGGGCGGAGGTAAGATTGTGCATTACTCTCTATGGAGGTACGTAATGGATGGGTTTCAACTTCCGTTCGCCACAAGCCAGACAAGAACCTTTCAACAACTTCTCGGTCTCTGCGTACTGGCAAGCATTCAAGAGGGAGCCGCTCGCCAGATCTCTGCCCTCTGCGAGCTTGCTCCACCCCGGTCTTACTATCTCGTTCACAGTCCAGCCAAGGGCTCATAAGTCAGCAGTCTTCATGTACTTGCCCTATCCATAATTAAGGGAACCGCCCAATCAAATAAAATGTCATAAACACTGCAATACCGAACGCCGCAACCGCAACGCGTCCATCATGATTTTCACGGTGGAAATGATGTGTGGCATCGCTGTCTGCAAGATACTGAACCGAAACCGTCATCTTGATCCAGAAAAAATAGGAACATCGTCTTATCGTATCTCATTAATCTTAGCTGAAAGATAATTTGGATGCAGGGCCAATCAACGGCTATCAACCGACGCTGCAGGTCAGGAGAGATCTCGCCATGGTATCAATGCATCGCCTCACGGGACGATGGTCGCGACCTCATGAGGTCAAAAGAGGTCTCACCCGACCCGGCGCCAGGAGACTTGTTCGAAATAGTCGACGACCCGTGGCGAATTGATCTCATTCTGCGATGCTGGCAAACGGAACCCGTTGACCATCTCTGTCTCGACAAAGGCAGATGCACGTTTGAACCGTTTGTCGTGGTACTTGTTAAACACGGAGGAATGATGTTTTCTGGGGCATTCGCAGCACTCCACCATCAACATGAGCAATGGAAGCAGTTGAGAATACGTGTAGCCGGAATAGTGGACGTGAGATGGACCCTGTTATAAGCTTAGCAAGTGCATGGAGAGATCAAACGGGGTTGCAACGCACCCATGTACCCTTTCGTAGCATCAATCGAGCCAAGCAATGCGATCCAGCTGCAACAAAGCTGGCAGGACTTCCAACAAATCGCTCGTCCATAACTGTAACCTCCAAAAAGTATTTGGCCAACGTTCTCGTCTCCAGGTCGTAGTCGTCGGCTTTACTGATTCGTCGCAAGAAACTCATTGGGCCTGGAAAGCCGAGTTCAAATTGTAACATACTCAACATGAATCGCTCGGCCTTGAGGACCTCGTCAGTCGTGTAGCCACCGTCTACCATATATACGATTTCTTGCACCGAAGGGCAGTTGATCTCCTCGTATTTCGCGGCAATGAACAGAGCAGTTGCTCCAACCAATTGGAGCTTTCCAAGAGATACGATCTTGCAGGAAAGGAAGCGGTCGATGTAGTTGACAGTCAGAAAGAGAGTCTCAGGCAATAGACCAAACCGAAGGTGGACTTGCACAACCCAATCGATGAGTACCGATCGCATGGACCATTGGATTTCTGCCTGATTGTCCATGTAATGCGCATTGGGGAGCAATTTTACCTGTGTCTGAAGTTAGACAGATCCATCTAATAAAAGGGCTCAAGACAAACCTCAAGTTCCTTCATGTATTCAAAAATTTCGTCGCCATATTCAGCCACCATGCTGGTATCGAAGCATTCATCGTCGATCTCCTCTTGCGTACGGCTAGCTTCTACGAGTTGCTTGGCCGCAGCAAGTTCCTTCTTGACTTGCCTCGTCACCTGCGGGAACAGCAGAGTTGTAGCTCCACCGGTCGTATTCTCACCACGGGATCGATAGGAATGAGCGGTCACATATCCATCATCTTCCACGTTTTCTTCGTCGTCCCAGTACTCTTCAGTCTCAGGCAGGGCTGAATGTGAAAATCGGCTGTGGATAGGCTCGAGAAGGGTGCCAGGCATAGCAACCGAGGTAGTAGAGATGCGGTCATCCACTACTTGCTGAGCCACAGGCGCAGACGTAGATTTCGTCTCTTCACTTTCTGCTGACGGCTGAATTGAAACCGTGTCGTGAAATGTTTGAGGTTCTTCAAAGTGTTTGTCCACCACAGATGGTATTACTGGGATCGACGTCTCAGTCTGCGTCACCACTCTGGTATGAGATATATCATGCTGAACAGATTGTTGTGACTGGTCTGAACTAGAGCTGATCTGCTGAGATTCCTTAATACTCTGAAAGTCTGTTCCAGATCCTTCTCGGGATGTGATGAGGGACTGATGAACTGGTGCACCAGAGGATAAAGCTGATGGTGCTTTGTGAGAGGTCAAGGCATTCTCGGCTACTGTTGGCAGCGAAGTGTCCTTGAAAATTGTGGTGTTGCGTTTAGTAAGGACCTTACGAGTGTTTGCTGTGATATTGTTGGCGGCTTGCACTTCAGCAGCACTTGTAGGTCTACCAGCATTTTCTATTTCTTTCTTATTGTTTGACGAGTTTGTGAGAATGCTCTTGATTGTGTTCGACAACGGGCGTTGAGCTGGTCGAAGGAGGGCTGCAGACTTTTTCTCCTGCAGCACCTGCGCAGTTGTGGTCTTCTCTGGAACGTGGGCCTTGACTTTTGACGGATACGCCAGATCGTCCTTGACGTTTTCGAGTCGAATACTATTGGCGGTATTGCTGACATCGCCGAAGGCCGTTCTAATTCCGCCATTCTTTCCCATGCCAGCCATAGTTGTGAGCGCAGGACTAGATTTGTTCCGTTGATGAATAGTCTTTTGAGGTCCGTTGATCATTGGGGGGAGGTTTTCGTCTCCGCGGCTACGCAAGCTGCGAGCAGGACGTTGTGGCTAAAGGAGAAGACGAGTCAGCTTCTAGTCAGGGGAAAATCATGCTGTGGTGACCGTTCAAAAGCTCCGAGCTTTCCCTTCAAGAGTATTGTGGTGTTGGTCAGAGTCCCTATACCTTTGCATCCATCATCCTGCGAGTCTCTGAACACTTTCGACCTTGGGTAGCAAGCTCCTTTCACAGGTCAACACGTTTGACTGCAGCGTCCAATGCGGGAACACGCGGCTTGAGAAACAGCTTTACAGTCCAATAGTGTTTATGAAGTCACACAGCTGGGTGACTTGAAGACTGCAAGCTAGAGAGACCCTAAATAAACAAAATATCGCTGCACATAGTTGGGCTGGGTCTGGAAATACTGACTCGACGACTTGGCAAACAACAAGTAAACTATTCGAAGCTTCCGTTTTGTTATGGTTGATGGATTAGGACTAGCCTAGGATATCATCGGGGAAACCATTTTAAGCTCCGAGCGTAGCTGCACCTTCTCCAACTGGGAAAACCTTTTTACAACGTCATCCCACATTTACGCGGTCTCAACGGACGCGAAGATTTGGCCTTTCCATGGTTTCAGTCACGGAACAACGTCAACTTATCCTGAAAAATGTGTAAAATACTTGGTCAAGGCAGGCGATGACTATCCCGATCATTAATCTCACCTGTTTTTCTCTTGCAAGGCCCCTGCGCGTTCGTTTCGCCTATCGGTATTTTCTGCCAAATCTTATCACGCTTTGGCGCGGAGTCACATGACCTACAGGAGTCCTCAATTAAGCAGCAATTGGTCGACAAACAGTTTGCTATCTGATGGTCAACACCAACCATTCTCTTTCGTCGTGGCTTCAGAGTGAGAGCAGGACTCGACTATAGAATATCTTCATCCTAATAGCAATTGTAGATTTCTCATTCTCGGTGGCCCACGCAGAAAGACTGACTCAAGTCCACTTACCGCCACATCCCAACGAGGGACATTGTGAATCAGGGAATCAGGAGCTACATTGTGTGGTCCTGCCGGGAGTGGAATGAGTGCCGATGCTTGATGAGATATACTGTCAGGATTGCATAAGTCGGGGACATAACTTTATCGATGTTGCTGCTCATGGCTACAAATATTTTCCTTAAGTTCGCCAAGTGCCGCTGCGCTGGACTAAAAGCATCGAGGCCTTAGGCTGTTTCCGGGCCCGTTATCGCAGACAAATCATCGTGACCGATTCTTTGTCGCACGAAGGCGGTCACTGTTTTGCTGGCCGTAAAAAGGATTATCGTGACGGCTGTTATGCGAATCATTTGGTTCCGCTAAGTTGATGTGAGGGGTTTCAACACTAATACGAATTCATTTCCTATAACCGCAAGAAATTGCAGGCCATGACATTCGGGGCGGAGCTGTACTGTGAGTTGTGCAGCGAGGCAAAGCTCCGTAGCCTCGCCTTTGCCAGCACTCTAGAAATTCACGTAGCATCTTACACACAATTAGCATCGTTGCAATGCTGTAGGGTAGTCGGTAGATCAGGTGCAGCATTCAAGAGGAAAGTCTCACAGTTGCTTATCGCTATTGATTTCAAACAGCAACAATCATTGTGTTATGGCCGAGATCCCCTGGAATGATCGGCAACGTATGATATCGCACCATCTCCGAATAGGGCGAATTAGGTCATTGACGACGAAAAGCGGAACGGCAAGACTTCCATCCTCAAAGGCTGCAGATATGGTTATGGATGAAGCGTAGGGCTGTCTGATGATGCTCAATGCAACAATGATACCCAAATAATCATGCAATCAGTACCCAGGGAGGTAGAAAATGGGGGCAGGATGGGGGCTACGGGCTGAGATCGAAGCTCTCAGACTTTTCTCCGACCAAGGGTAGTAGTGTGTGTCGACAAAGGTTAAAAGGCATGGTTCTGTATGAGTAGCAAGCGCGCACATCATGGGCTCTAAATGAACAAATGTACCAATGGTGGTCGCCGGGCGCATTGCTGGCTGGTTTAGCCATATCACACCTCCCACTGGTTGGTAAAGTTGTGCGCCAGCCATGCTTCCTCGGCCGGCACTCATTGGTCCAGGCATGCTACACATTGCAATCCAGGTGAAGCTTGACTCCGCTCTAGGCGGGAAGCCAATAATACGAAACAACGCATGCGGCGCCTTTTTTTGGTCCAATTCCTTCTTCTCGCACCCATCTCTCGAAGAGGAATTTGATGGACAAACGCTGTCCATGGCCAACGGCCCCAGGAGGGGTCGCGATGTCAAGCCTGCATCCGATTGAACGAGGGAAACCCTGGGATAGGTGAAAGTTCCACGTACTTTCTTTCTCTTTGTTGAAAGCGATCCGTGCCTTGGACAAGTGCAGTAGTCTTTCAAGGCATTGCATTGCGCCCAACCACAGGGAACAGCAAGAGCACTAAGGTCGACAAATATCTAGTTCCTCCAGCTAGATTTCCAGTGTTATATGTGCATCGTATATGTACATGTAGCTCTATCATTATAGTTTATGGGATGTCAGGTCCGGGATCCTACCTAGAAATCACACCAAGGTCCCCCAGAACGTGCAAACCTCTCGGTCCATAGATAAGAGCATAAAAGGTCCCTAGACAGTATCAGCCATAATAACTAAGGTATTCAAAGATGGCGGCAGAGATAGATATCAAAAAACCAATTTGTCGTAGAAACATTCCTCGATGCTGTGGTAATGTTAGTCTGTTGGGTGAGCCAGAATGGCCGATGCTTGGTTTGGTGAGTGTGCCGATTGAGTGAAACCGCAGAGGTCCTCTCGCCTATGCGCATACTCAATACCTACAGCATCTCTCTCCACCCACTTGCTTTCCTCTTCGCTTTCTACACAGACTGAAGAGAGAGATTTCGATATCTATGTCAATCGATCCCATCTCTCATCGCTCTTTCTTCCATTCAGGGCCATCGACTTGGCCATAGTCGACTTTGGTTTTCTATCGTTTCTTACTGATAGCCGAATCCACCTTTTCGCTGACGAGTGACAACCTCTTGTCCTGCTTGCTCGTCCACTGGCCTCAATCTGCATCCCAAGTCCATCAAGAAGCCTCCGAAAGGGATTTCCCCCTTTTCCAGCCATCGGCGACCCCATAGAAGGGTTTGCTTTCGTTTTTGCAAGGTGTGTGACCTCGCTGCCTTTCTTGTCTGACACCTGCGCTGGGCTACCGCCTGGAATCAAGCGCCCTGGGTGCCCCAGGACTTCCGCTCGCATGGGTCAAAATGCAATCCCCCTTAATACAATCGCTTGACTATATCGGTCCTTCAGAGCTAACCTTCGATGAAGGATCAGGTTGTCGCACCGACATCGTCGCTGCTCATATTGGCGCAACCCCCCAAGCGCCATACACAGCGCCCAACGGCGGGCATTTCTCAAGGGTTGCACAACAACTGTATATCCTGCACCTTACCTCTGACCAACCCCTCGCGCCTCCTCAACCTTGTCAATGGACTTGTTAAACCTCATTGCGACAGAGCGGCCTCGTCAGAAAAGTGGCTACGACACACAATTTTCAAGGGACAATCTAAGACAATCGGGTCCTGCGCTTACCGGTTCCATGTATTCCCAACCCCTCAAGCAAGGCAGTGTATCAAATCAACTTGACACTGATGGGTTGATACCTGCCGGTGCCGGCGTCATGAATGCACAAAGGGCTGTTGATGCCTACCAGCAACATCTCACAAGAGGCACTACACCAAAAAAGGTTGCTTTCGAGCTTATACTTGACGATGACACAAAACAACGAGCCCGGATACCCCTTAGGGTTCTCATCAATCAGCATGATTCTACCGAATCAATTGTGAGCACAGTCAAGAATTTTTACGGTATCTATGAAGGGCGGGGTGTCAGTTTCGAAGACGCTCAAGGCAACATTCTCATTGCGAAGTATGAAAACTTCAAGAATGACATGGTTGTCTACGTTAGAGTAATCCCTTATGATAACTATATCAGACACCATACAGGGGCTCCTCCATATCATGTGGAGGAGACCTTTCCCAAACCAACGTTGGGCGAGCCGTTCCAAATGCTCCCGCCCCAGTCTCAACCCTTAGACTCCTCACAAGTGCCGTCCCGTCCAACCTCGAGACTGGCTCGAAATAGAAGCACCTCCCCGAATCGTGATCGTCGAAGCGCTTCATCACAAAAGTCAGGGTCCCGCCCTGGTATCAGAAGTCGAGATGCCAGCACACATGGTAGCTATCAGGACGAAGCTGCGAACGGATATAGTGACAGCGACAATGGCCATGGCTCAACAACCAGCTCAAAGAAAGGAAGAGGTGAGCAGTTCACAGCAGACATCAGTCTCGAAAACATCATGCAGGATGGACGTCGCATGCGACCCAAATTTGACAGCTCGGTAAGGAAACCTCTTGGCATGTCCCTACAACAGGCTAACGTAGGCATAGGAGCTTCCGCTCTTTGTACCTCCACAAGTCCCTCTGGCTGCGTCATCTTCATCGATCTCTCCTCAGCGCAGATCGATTGGGCAAGAAGGCCCTTCACCGTTTGCGCGACCTGCTCAAAAACCTTACCAAGCCCATCAACAGACACTTCCCTCCCCGCAGAGCTTGGGAAATCACGAACAATTGTATTCCTGGCAAATACCTACAGCGCCAGGCCAGACTCCACAAGCTGGACCGAGGCTTCGTGAACGGACAAGCGCACAGTCCATGTCTAATTTGTCCAGTGGAAGAGGTGGCTATGGCGCCCAGGGGATTTTGCCAACCCCAGACCCGACCATTGCAAGTTGTATTTCAGACGAGGACGTCGCAAGGCAGTTGATTGCATTGGGTGACGCATCTAATTTCTCGCATGGTCGTGCGTCCGCTTCAACCGCTGATGACGCCTTTAGCGGTATCGCTGACGTTGCCTCTTCGACAGGCGCAACTAGTGATGGCGAGAGTGACAGCGATGAGGAGCTGCCCAGGTATCCTAGGGGTACTTCCGTCACAGCCAAAAAAAGACACGATTCATATGCCAGCGAGTCTGATGAAGGCATTGGAGACGATGAGTATCGCGACTCTGAGGCTCTGATCAAGAGCGAGTACGATGACTTTGCGCAAGACATGCCCAAGGCGAAGAAACTCAAAACCAAAGCCAGCGAAGACGTCTCTGACAAATCTCGGACCCCGAAGACTGGGGTCTCAAGCAAAATCAGTAAAGCTGGGACGTCTCGCTCTATCAGCGGACCCAAGAAATCTCGAAGCTCCAATGGTAGCATTGCGCCTGGCGTGCAGCCACCTCGCAAGACCTCATCTGTCTCAACTACTGCCGCACAACAATTAGCTGCGGATGAAGAAGACTTATCATCCAAACCTCGCTGTCAGCGTTGTCGCAAGTCTAAAAAGGGATGTGATCGTCAACGCCCCTGCCAGAGATGCAAGGATGCCGGCATTGGAGCCGAGGGCTGTATCAGTGAAGATGAGGGCAACGGCCGAAAGGGCAGATATGGTCGTCACATGGGTGTTACGATTAAAAAGACGGCTGAGCCCGGACTCACTACTGAAGGGGATGACTTCCGCAATGTTGGTGTGATTCTCACAGGCATGGCTGCCGGTGATAGCCCTGACAAAGGTAAAAAGAGGAAGAGGTGATCCATCGGGACGCCTAGCAGAAAGCTGTTCCAAGATCACGTCTGCTCGACATCATTGTCCCGAGTATATTGACTGGCAAGAATTGGACCAAAGCGGACACCGTTGCTGGGATTGTTGGATATTGTCATAAGAAATCAGCATGGATAATACACGCTCAGAAAACCCTCACAGAGAAACAAATTGTTAGAGTGTTGTCATTGGCAAGGTCCATAGGTTATGATCTTTATGTGTCTTCAAATGTACGAGAAGCTAGATTGACTGCTTTTACGAATTTCTTTTGTTTACTCGCGAGGCCTCTATATCAGGTACATTCCAATTTATCAACTCAGGGTACAAAAATGTCTTACAAAAGTCGTGAAACAGGTAGATGTTCTGTTGAAATGTGGGGCGGTTCTCATTTCAGCTTCACGTATTCTGAGAACTGCTGTCCCGCCCCTTTGAGATGGAGATAAGGTAGTGCGTGTTCATACATGCACTATCTTCTGGAGATTGGGGATCCCCTTGCAAATCTCCCCACTCATGTATTACAGACACGCACAAAATTTTGGCATTCCATCAGTACCTAATTAATTAGCTTCTTTCCACATATTGCGCAAAGTACTTATTCACTTGCTTTACGAGACGCTACGAACATTGTCCAAGATATCCAAAGCTAATCGAAAGCATTCCAAACTCCCTTAACATTGTCGACACACATGATGAGGTAATAATTTGCTGTTGAATCAAGCCTTACTTCAAATTCTGGAGTCCGGTCCAGCCCAAGACAATGCCTCCTCGACTGGCGCCACGGCGCCAGGTCGGGCGGAGAGTCAAGGAGGAACCGACTGACGAAGCTCCATCCAATGTCCCCGAAGATCCTGGGATTGCGCAAGAGTCTACTTCTGGGCCCCTGAAGACCGACAACGAGAGTGGCAGTCAAGATCTTACGTCTATCGAAAACTTAGCAGAGCAGACAACTGGACTTGAAGAGAATCCATCATCCAGTGTTGGCGGAGTAGATAATACTACACCACAGCAACAAAGCACTACTCTGCAGGCTCAAACTAGAGGCGCACAACCAGCCAAACGATTTCAAACAAGAGCTGGTATTGTACGAAAGAGTGAAGCAGATCGAAGGAGACTTGAACAGGAAGAAGAACAACGAAGGCAACGTAGATTAAATGAAGCAACTCGAGGACAGCGAGGCTCACGGCGAGCACGTGGAGATAGGGGAGCAATACGTGGTAGAGGGGGAGCTGCAGCTCCAAAGGGTGGAGAAGCTGTCGGTACCAGCTGGGCATTTGAGCGGGCGTCTGAGACTCCAAGGCCATCATTTGGAGGAGAGCGTGTTGTATCAGGAGCTTCAGGAGGTGACAGCGGTCAGGCAAGTGGAAGTACTGGCGGAACATACGTTGGATCAGGATCTACCTCGGGAAGAGGCAGAGCTGGCGCTGGGGCTAGCAAGGCCGCAGCCGATAATGATTTCGAAGAGGAAGAAGAGGACGTGGAGAGAACGGATATAGATCACATCAATCTATCCAGTGATGAAGAGGATGAAGATGCCATACCGGCCAAGGGTCGCAAGAGACACACACCTCAGGAGGGAGGTCTACGTCCAATTCGTCTCGAGAAGCATGAACATGTCAAACGTGCTGTTGGTATCGAAGCCACCAAGCTGAAAGCCGAGCAAAACATCAAACAAGAAGCGAACGAAAAGTCTGAGGTCCTCCGCAAAGCAGCAGAAATTACTGTGGCTGAAGCAGAGGACACGATGCAACTTGACCACCTTGCGACACAGTCAGCGACTCCGAAGAAAGAAGTGGAAATGAAAGCGCCTTTGTCACCCGAGGAACGCAGAATCAAGCAAGAGCGACGACGGCGGACCAGTTCAAAAGACCACCGATTGCTGCATGAGACTGTTGAGGAGCAGCAGGAACGCATACGATATGAGAATGATCTCCGCAAAATCAGCAGAGCGCTTGGCGGCCTTGGTGAAGATGCCATAGATGACGTGGATGAGGAGGATTTCACTACAGCCTTGGGTAATGGAAGTGCACGAGGTCGCGACGGAAAACTTTACCTGATTCAATTGCCCCCGATGACCCCGGTATTGAGGGCTCCAGGTGAAGCGATTGATGAAGCACAAGATGGCGGCGCGGTCAAAGACACCACGATGACTACGACCAGCGGCCGTGACGCAGGAACAGAACCAAAGATCAAGAAAGAAGCGGGCACTGAGGCTGCAGAGACACCTCCTTCGATCATGAACAAACAGATTCTGACGGCGGGCGATGACCGGCTACCAGGGGGATTTGTCGGAAAACTCAATGTTCATCAATCCGGCAAGGTCACGCTGGACTGGGGTGGGACAAGCATGGTGGTCAATTGGGGCACAGAGGTCGACTTCCTGCAAGACGCTGTACTGGCCGTTCCATCTCCGGGTGTTCCAGACGTGTCAGACAAGCGAGAAAGTAAAGATCCAGGAATGGCGTACTCGCTGGCACCGGTCCGGAACAAGCTGGTGGTGACACCCGACTGGCAGAAGATCTACGAATAGGAGGGCGATTTTACCATGAATTCGGTCAACCGGAAAGCGTTATCAGGAAGGATGGAGGTAGAGGATAGGGAATAACGGATTGATACCCGACAGCATTCTTCTAGGCGTCAAATGGGAACTTAGTCTTTTCAAGTGTTCTTGAAGTCATGATTCGCAAGCATTTGATACATAGGAGTAACAATGAGCATGTACCATATTGATTACATACCAGTGATGGCAGAGATGAGAGAAGTCAAGCGTTTATGAATCCATCTCTTGGCCCTTACTCCGAGTAATTATACCATAGTTAATTATATAATATACTGTACCTAGGTAAGGAGTAGCTACCATAGTACATAGTAAGTGTTTGGGGGGGGAGTTTGTGGCCAGAAACATGTGGGCAAAGGGAAAACCAAGTGACCCACACGGCCGCCGGGGCTTGAAATTTGACCACCGGGGGTCCAGCCAATCAGCATCAGCACTTCTTCGATGGGTCGGAAGTTTTTCTTTGTTGTTGACAATGAGACCAGGTTGATTACAGTAAGGTACCATAATTACTATGTCTAGGAATGGCATACCCGTTGAGAAAAATCTGGTTCTTGTATCCGTTCTTTTGCATCATCATCATCATCTTCTTCTTCTTCTTCTTCTTCTTCTTCTTCTTCTTCTTCTTCTTCTTCTTCTTCTTCTTCTTCAGCATCATAGTCAAGGTCTCTTATGGTTGGGAGAGAGCGCCTTGCCTTTGCACATTAGAAGATCACGACAGGGAAACGTTGTGCTATCCTCTCGTCACGCAATCGCTAATTACGGTAGTCAGTAAATTAATAAAACAGAAATGATGACGCGCCGTCTCCTACTGTACAGTACAGTACCATAGTACTATGTAGAAATAGTCTTGGCTAAAAAGCCTCATCCAGGGGCGGGCACAATACTCAGAGTAATACAGAGTAGGGAAATCGTTGAGGTGGGGATTGATATCGACCAATCATGAGTGGCATTGAATCTCCTGGCCGCGTGGACGTGGGATCAATTAACTACCTACTATGTAATTAATATTAGGTACCGAATAGGTAATACGCAATACACAATACCCATAGTACTACTTACTGCTCCTACTAATTACTACTACTATGGTACGTACAAGGCCTTTATGGTCCAAGAGTTTACCACTCGTCCTATACACTACTACCACCAAAACTACTACTGTGGTACTCTGAGTAATTACAGTACAGTAGGTACGAAGGCTACCTACGTATTAAGCAAGTGACAATCGCAGGTTGAAAGGGAGGTTTGATTGCGAAAAAGCTCCACTCGGACTTGCTTGCTCCTCAACCACCATCCCAATTCAATTCCCAGGCCCATTCATTGCGTTGATTGTCTCCTTTCCCAGTTTTTCTCCTGCTCGGCCATTTACAACCCATGCATAGTACTGGCTTCCAGGAAATCGTATCCACCAACCCTAACCCAGTCCCAGAAGACTCGTGTGCTTGTCTCTGTCTATTCCCTTCCCTGACCGACCGCCAAAACACTGCCACGGTCTTTACGTTGTTTGAACTTCCACCTCTTCAAAGTCCCTCACTCGTTGTCTTTGCCTAAAGCTCGTTTTGTCTCTCAACCTCCTCCAGAGAAATCCTATCGCGTGCACTTCGCAGTGCTTCTTCGACACCGCTTGCGCTATACACCTGTTTTTTCTCCACGAGCTTTCGATCCGTCTCCCAGGCACACTTCACCTTTACACAAAGAGATCAAATCCCACCTCGAATACACCCTGCTACGACATCGATTACATTGGACCAAGCAACGACCATCGCGATCATGCGCCTAGTGACCTCAGCCCTCCTCCTCTTGCCCGCTCTCGCCGTAGCTCTGCCAGAACCAGAACAACCCCAGGACCTGGACACACTGGCAAAACCCTCATCCTCGTTGCTTTCTCCTGCCTCTGCGCCAACCGATCCGAATTTAATACCTATCTCGACCATCTACCACCCTCCACAGCGCACGCCAGTACCGAATGGCGACCTGAAATTACGAGAAATCGCGGCTGGCGGCGAAGCAACCACCGCAGCCACTCAAGTTTCTCCCGTGACAACCTACTACGTTTGGTCCACGGTCAACGGAGTAGTTGAGGAGGTGGCTGTCATCTACACGCAGACATTTGCCTCAGTGCCAGATCAATGGTCTTCAGCTAGTTCAGGAAGCATCGGGTGGGGAACCATCTCAACCGGAAACAATAAGAGAGATGTTGAGCCCACAGCTGTACCAGAGGCTGTGGAAAAGAGAGGTCTGATAGAGGAGCGAGACGACGAGAAGGTCAAGCGGGAGGAGAATTCTGCAACAGGGGCTGTTGTTGGGAAAGCTGGTACAAGCAGTCTCCTAGGATTGGCTATTGCGGTCGCTGTCATGATCGCTTTCTAGGGTCCTCTTCGCCAATCGCATGATGTGGAAAGCTGTTGTCACCATTGCCGCATTCTAGCCTTCCTTCTCTGCCTTCGAAAACCCTCTTTTCCTCTTTATCCTCCTCCTTCGCTTCCTCATACGCTATTCCTACCAAATGAACCAATTCGATCTCACCCGAGCCAGATTGATCACGCTCCACAATGAGAACTTCTTCCGACACCGAAACTACATTGCACTTCTACGTCACATTACCAAAACCAACCTTGGAGAATGTTGCTGTTCTCTTCCATATTCGACTTTTTAATGCATATACCACAACTGTCTCGTCAAAATGCAAAGACGAGACAGAGCAATTGACAAAAAGACGGCGTTTTCTGGAGAAAGTCAGCCGCAACCTGTGTTTCTGGTTATTGGATTTGATCGGGTTTTTCTTTTCGCTTCGCGGATATTTTCTTCTTGGGTAACAGGCAGGCCAGGCTAGTTACCTCCTGGCCTCTGTACCACCCTTTTTTATCTCTCCTGAAGCTTGGAGGATTCTGTTCACTTGCTAGAATTCCTTCGTTTGGCATAGCATTGCATAGCGCATTTTTTGGGTCGGCATTTGAGATGCTCTGCTTGGTATGGTGTTTCATGATAGTATCCGATATTTTGGATTACCTGGCACGCTGAGAAGATGAAGATGCTAGGGCGATGGATGGATGTAAATATATATTAGAAATTCCATGGTCTTTGGGTAATTAGACCCGAGTAGATATAACTTTACATATACATTAACTCATACTATTCTACTAGTAATACTATACTAAAACTAGTAGACAATATATATAAATTAGCAGTGATCTATATTACATAAGTTATACTGTAATTAAAGTTAATGGATATGTTAGGAACAATGATAATACAGTACTAGTATTTCCCTTCTCCTTCTCCTCCTTCTCCTTCTCCTCCTTCTCCTTCTTCTTCTTCTTCTCCTCTTATATTTGATTTTTTCTTCCCTCTAGTATTGCCATTAATTAGTATTTATTGATATTATAAAGAACAGAACAGAACAGAAAGGAGATTTTCAAAAGGGGAAGAAGGAAGGACTCGAGGGGATAGTTGAGAGAGATGAAGAATATATAACTAATGTTAGATGTAAAAGGGAAAAGAAATGGAACAGAAAGAAAGAAAGAAAGAAAGAAACTCCTATAACTAGTTATAGTTAGTTAATTAGATCGGATTTTTATTTCATTAATTGGTAGGTAAATAGATGGATGGATGGATTGATAGATATAGTTACTATAGATGGATAGCTCTTTGCTTTCTCTTTCTCTTTCTCTGCTCCTGTTCCTGTTCTTGCTGCTACTCCTGGTGATGTTGTTGTTGATCTTGGTGCTGTTGCTATATCTCCTTAACTTGGAATCATTGACTGTTTTCATTCCATTCCATTATAATATCCTATCCTATCCTATCCTAATTGAATTAAATTATTAGTTAATACCAACTCCTCCTCCAGCGGAAGAACTTCCATCCCCAAACAAAACCGCTAGAATTTGATCTAATATTTCAAAAACCAGACTCGTATTTAATCGTCGGTTATTTAACATGGCGGCGATTTTTCTTGCCGCTTGTTGTGCGTTGGCTCTTCCGACCACGTTGCCTGCAAGATCAGGAATTAAAGTGGCGAGGAGAAGGGAGGCTTCGGTTCGGGATTTGGATTTTTCAGTCGGAGTGCGGAGTTTGGACGGAGGGCGGGAGAGGCGTAGGGTGTCGTCTGAGGAGGAGGCTAGGGTGGTGGATATATTGGATGGACTAGATGGTAGGGTCGTAGTTGTTGAATTGGTACTACTTGGTAAAGGCCACATTTTGTCTTTGATGGTCGAAATATATTTGAGGATTGCGTCTTCAGCTGTGAAAGATTTGACTATGTCTCTGACTTTTCTTTCGACGGTTCCACCTAAAAGTTGATGGAGAACGACAACGACAGCACGACCTCGAAGCCAATTGTTGCCTTTGTTGAGGTCAAATGCTTCCAGAAAGATGTCGCAGATTGGTTTGACAAATGGTTCTAGTTCTCTGTCCTCAAATGCATTAAGTTCCGCTTCTGCTTCGGCGATAGTCTTAGGATCCGAAGCATCTGGTATTATGCCTGTTTGAGCAGTGTTGAGCTGTGACGTAGCAGCCGATATCAGATTTTGGCCTGCTGCAGAGAATTGATCAAGGGCTGCAATATTGCCGAGAAATTCGTCCATGCCATCTGTAACAGAGTTATATATGCGAGTAACAATATCTCTGCTATCGCCATCAGGAGTTGTCCCTTCGGGTAAGATTGCCTGCTGGGATAGGAATGATCTGAGTTCTCGACTCCGGCAAACATCTGGAAGGAGTAGCAGCTTTCGAAGGTAGTCTTCCAATGCCAACCTTCGCTTGTGTAAGAATTCCCTCTGCAGCTTCATGACTACCCGTCTCCTAGGGAAGTCAAGTTCCCGGGTAGATGGATAGCGGGCTCTAATTTTCCGGTAAAGATCATGGAATTCACTATATCTACGAGCGACTGTCCATGACGCTGCTGGCATTTGATCACCGGCTTTACGTTGGACTTCGATCAGATCTGGAAGCAGTCAGTCAAGGCCTTTGGCATAGAAATGTGTTCTACTCACACATGGCATATTCTCGCCCATCCTCCTCCTTTCCAACCATGACAGACGTGATGCTTATTGTTGCTCGGCCGAACAAACTGTTGTCACTCTCTTGTACAATATACTGTTGTCTTTGCATCTCTTTCCGCCTGATTTCACGCTGCAAACTCGATTTGGATTTGCCCAGTATCCTTAGCTCCGCAACGTTGTTTGTAAGCTCTGCTTTACGTGTCAGTGCGTCCACGACGGATTCTTGAGAGACAAGTCGTTCAATGTCCGCAGATAGAGCCGAGATGGCTTCTGCGAGGCCAAGGTCGCCCGGAGCGGCCTCATGAATCTCCTCGTCGGGGTCTATCTCGCTTCCTTTCTCCGAATCAGCATATTCATCTTCAATGAATTTCTCTTCGTCTCCAAAAAGATCATTATCTGAGAAAACACCAATTCTACCAGCACTGTTCACCAATCCCAGTGATGCTATACTTGGTTTTATTTTCTCACCGGTCGCTGTCTCCAAGCGAGGAGCATCAAGAGACGTACGAGCTGATTCAGCGTTTCGGCCAGAATGAAGACTTGGTGTGGGCGAGTCGAACAAGAAATCCTTCGAGTCATTTATACTATCGTCTTTTGGGTCCTCACTTATAATTGTGTCCAGTGCAGCTTGCATGGTTTCTATCATCTGAGTCTGGTTCCCATCCCCGTTGTTTGATTCTTGGCCCAGACTAAACGTTGAATTGG
The DNA here is from genome assembly GCA_001006345.1 of Phaeomoniella chlamydospora. Taxonomy (NCBI): domain Eukaryota; kingdom Fungi; phylum Ascomycota; class Eurotiomycetes; order Phaeomoniellales; family Phaeomoniellaceae; genus Phaeomoniella; species Phaeomoniella chlamydospora. The sequence continues at coordinate 27,919 of LCWF01000182.1, read as the reverse complement.
CGAGGGGGTCTGTGTCGTAATCATCATCAAACAGCGGCGCTGATCTATCAGTATCAGTCGACTTTCGAGGCTCTGGATCATCAAATAGTTTCGTTCCGACACGAACATCCGTTGATGACGCGGCCGCTCTTCTCAAAGGCTTCGACTTCAGTAGCGGTTTGGACGTCGTCCGAGGCGGGAAAAGAGGCGGTTTAGCTATAACTGGGTCGGAGAGCTGGCGTTGCTGGGCACTCAAGCCAGGTGTAGAAATTTCGTCTGAAGTAAGATATTTGTACCAGAGATCAGACTTTTGGAAATTAGGAAAGTTTTGATGCTGCATTTCCTCCAGAACAGCTGATTGAGAGGACAGGATTGCAACTCTCGCGTGTCGATATTGCTCTGCCGAAGCTTGTCTACCAGCTGCCAGAAATGCTTTGACTGCTTTCTTTGATTCATCAGGGACCTTGAGCTCCGGTTTGGACAGGTAAGCTTCATTGATTGAAGCAATATCATTTCTATCTGTGTCAGTCCACTGTATGGAAGACATATCAGAGTCATCGCCAAAATCATCTTCTAAAGGATTGCGAAACCCGTCAACCACAATCCAAAATTGTACTAGAGCCATCTTTCGTTGTCGATCCATGTACTCCATGAAATATGACAAGCCTGAAGCGCTGCGCATAACATCAACAAGAGACACATCCTTCTGACTAGCGAAACTTCCGCTTCGTTGATCAGGCATTGGTCGAGGAGGGTGTGCAATGTTGACCTTTGCAGAAAGCTTTGCAACCTTCTGGTCGAGAACCCGTTTTCCCGTTTGAAGACGGCGGATATAGGTTGGGTCCTGGTTCTCTATCATGGACTCTTTCTTCAATTGACTCGCAATCTGACTGCGAAAGCGCCTTGCATCCGATAAATTATTGGTACGCCTAATAGCGCGGACGAACCGTTCAAATGCTCGCTCGCTATCATTCGGGCTAAGGCGAGGGAATGCTTGGGCTTGTTTCGAAGACGGCACAGGCGAAGCATGCTCATCAAGAGCAGCTCTCAATTTGCGAACTGTTTTCCGATCCTGGAGAGCGGTACGCCCGTAACCCTCCATCAGTTGGTTGTAAAAGTCCGGATCCGCCAACATTTGAAAGACGGGAAAGAGAACCGCACACGCCACAATTTCCTTGATCAATACCGATACGGCTCGGCTCTTCAGCAGTGACTCCGGCAGAACTTCAGGCAAAATGCGAACAAGTATTTTCCGAAGATATTCTTGTTCGCTAAGTTTGGTGTCCGAATAAGTCAGGGATGCTGCTGGGTGCAGCTTCCCCTCCCTATACTTCGCTGCGATCGCCATATCAAGCTCCTCCGATTCTGTGACACTGCGGTTCAGAGCCTTCCCTCTCACCGCCCGTTCTGCGATGTCGAAGTCTCTCAGATGTTGAGTGATGATAGGAACGACTCTTGAGACAACCACTATGACGATATCTTCCCTGAATAGTCTATCCCTGATTTCTGCAATCGCGCAACGTATTCCCCTATCGATCTCATTGACAAATGTAGGGTCTTTCGAGATGTTCTTGTACCAGGACGAGACAAAGTCCCGCAGAGCCAAGGTAACAAGGCCATCGAGAGCGTCGGATATAAGAAATGACTGAGGGTAGAGCTTCTGTGGTGTATATTCACGGTCCGTTCTGAATCGATCGGTCTCGGCTTGCCAATGTTCTTTCCGAGCAAATGCGATTGTTGGGGTTTGGGTAGCAAGAGTATCGTATGCGCGCGAACGTTGAGATGTCGTCAGGATCAACGCTACTAAAAGCAGAAGGGTCGCTATAACGCCGAGAAGAAAAGCATAGTAAAGAAGGCGAAGGACAGGGAGATAGTGCGTTGCGAACCCCCAACCGACGAAACCTGCGAACGCAGCTAGCAAGAGGTCTCTGCGGCTTAATGCCATACTTGGGCGGGATTTGAAGCCCAAGACATCGTTGTGGGCCTTGCGGCCTCACCGCAATGCTGCCTTCAGGTCTCTGCAGGCCGACGATCGAACTGAAAGCATTTGGGGAATATGCCGATTATTGGAAATAAGAGTTCTGCAGTTTCATTACGAAGCTCCTGGGGGGGTGAAGATATACAGTCGAAATGATAATTAAACGGATTCGCACTTTACCTTCCCTAATTAATTACTTAGGCCGGACAAACGCGACAAAGTGGACACGCGGGCAGCACCAAGCCTCCAAGTCGAGAAAAAGGAGCACATGTCATCACAAAAGGGTCCCTCCGGAACAAGCTGGTAATTACTGTAAAGTTACTGTAATCTGTATCTGATAGGTGGAAATGTGGTACGGTATCAATGCCCTCGTCAACATACCAAATCTCGTTTTCCTCGTCATCACTTCATTGCTACCGACGGTAGAAACATTGCGGCCAAGGAAACGCCGCTATCCAGCGACAGAAAAAGGTTCCCTTCCCAATGCAATGGCGGGCTATCTGTCCCCATGGCAATTCCAATATCAGCTGGACGATTCGTAGATTTGCTGCATCAAAGGCTACCGCAGGCTTGAAACCTGTAAAGATATTGGACAGTTGGGACATCACAGCATTTCGATCTTCTACCAACAATTTTGAGGACCCCGTCGTCCTTCCATGGAATGAAGACCAGTTGTTGTCAGCCTCGTCGCAGTGGTTTCAAGATGCAAATGACGCCGATAAATGCTCTTTGCGGCCTGCCTACCTCGACCACTTTGGCGACTGTTTGGTCCCTTTGGAAATGACCACCGCCGTCGCTGCAGGCCATGTGGAGTTTCGTCGTACACACGCACCACTCAGCTTTTTCCTTAGATGGACGAGGGAAGCACGTATCGATGTCAATCAACGGATCTACTTGGCTCAATGTCAACTATTGGATCTGCCGGAGAAACTCAGGTCCGATCTACCAACGCCAACGATCGTCCAAGGAGCCGGTAAAGGTGATATCTACGATGCCAACATTTGGATGGGTCGAGCTCCGACATATACGCCTCTTCACAGGGATCCGAACCCCAACCTATTTTACCAGTTGGCCGGTAAAAAGGTCGTGCGAATGTTTCCGCCCAGTGTTGGAGATCAGATCTTCCGCCAGGTAAGGGCTAAGCTAGGCAACCATGGAGGATCGGCATCGATGAGAGGAGAGGAGATGATGGCAGGGGCAGAGCGGACAGCTCTTGAAGAAAGGGTGTGGACTGAGACGGAAGACCGACTCGAGGCGGACGGCTGTCAAGAAGTCACTCTGGAATATGGACAAGCCCTGTTTATACCACTTCGCTGGTGGCACAGCATTAAAGGTCTGGGGACTGGTGTCACCGGTTCGGTGAACTGGTGGTTTCGATGAGCATGATGAGACTGGGGAGAGCGATGAGACAACTACAGCGCAGCTAGGCAGCCTATATGCGGTTCTAAAGGACCATAATCGATCTCGCGAAGGGGTTTGTTGTCAACATCAGGATACTTCTACCTGCTCTGGAAGCTTCAGCCAACAGGGATGCCTCATGTTGCGGACGCAGAGAATCACAATGTGAACACGATACAAGTTCATTACTATCATAGCAGTACACCATGATACGGGCCCTTCCAGACCATGCGCTCTCTTAAATACACCCCAGCAGACCCATCGCCTATACCGCTCATTAAAATTTACTTCATATTCGCCCTCCCATTCTCCATCTCCTCTCTCACGTCCACACCTCCAATCCCCTTCTCGCCAGGGACGTTCGTTGCCCCATTGGTCTTTCCTGAATCAGATGCTACTGGTCGTTCGCCGGGAGCTGGTTGGTCTTTATGTGCTGGAGCATTGGAGGCGCCAAAACCGTGGGCTATAGAAATGTCTGTTAGCGAATGATTGATCGGTCTTTAGGGAAACACTTTGCGTGGCAGGGTGGGGTGCGAAGCAGACAAAAGAATACGCTGTAGCATGATCATCTGGGAACTGGGCCTGGATTGAATTGAATTGGAAGTGGCCATCATACCTTGAGCATCTTTCTTCAAAAACTTCTCACTGGCACCCGCAGTTTGAGGAACTTTGGAGTGTCCGCTTCCCGACATTTTTGATTGAAGTTTTTTTCTTCCCTCAGATGTAGATCGGCGACACAATATAGAACGACGTATAAGCTAGATGTAGTTACAGTATGTAAAAAAGATGTTAATTCTATCCTTATACTCTTGCTTCCCCTAAACCTCTTGATTATTTATAAATAATAAAAAAGGATTTTCTTATTTCAAATTAGAAGAAAAGTAAGTTAACAGAAATAAAGAAGAGAAAAGAAAAGAAAGCATACACTGTATAACGATATTTTTTTTCTAAAAAAAATCTACATCATACCATCCTTAGTCCTCGATGATCATCAATCAACATGACTTACTTGCCTCTCATTGACTTCATCGGTGGGGGGCATGCAATTTTCCACCTTTCGTACAGTACCACAAAAAGTACCCGAAGGCCGAGAGGTCTGATGAAACGTCATAATGAAGTTATGATAAGTTACATAATTATCAACAGATTAATATATGTAGGGTACATACATACGTACCTTGTCTACCTTATCTACGTAGGTAGGTGGTTACTTCAGCAATATATACAGAGTGCTTTACTTTACTGCACATGTTCATGTCCTCTGGAAATATGGCCTGCGGTATGGTGTCCCATAGATATTGCCCCTTGGCCCCGGGGACTCATGAGGTTGGAGGTATTTGCAATGCAGTATACATATATATGGCTTGCAAGTGCTCTCTGTATTCTACATTTAGTCTAGGAAGATCATAAGATGACGTCTTGTTGACAGGTTCGAAATTCGGGCATGGGAGAGTGTACGATGCAGGAGGGGAAAGAGGTCTAGGGAAGATCAATATCCATTAATTGGGACAGATAGGTGAATGAACAGACAGGCATAAGTACAGAATTTTGTCTAAACGGTGCCCCACGCAACTCCTGGTTGCTGTTGTATGACAAAGTACATGCATAAAATGAGTCCTTGATCTAGAAATGAAAGTACTCTAGTAATCGTTATGATCCGAAGAGGAAAACGGGATCTGTTTATTGGTTCGCTTATGTGAGAACATGGCTATAGATGTGAACATTGTCAGCAGGTCCTTTTCATCACAGACGAGATTTCACAGAAGTTAAGTGATGAAGAGAGGGAAATCTTACCTCCATTCATGTTCCTCATCACCATATTGAATCCCTTCGATCCAGTTCTTCATTTGCTGCGCAATCTTGCCAGATTCCTCACCATCTTGCAGTCCGCAATCGATCATTTGTCCTTTCCACCCAATCTTTCGGACGGGCGAGACGATAGCCGCAGTTCCCGCTCCGAAGACCTCGATCATTCTACCCTCTGCGGATGCTTCTGCAATATCTTTCATACGAATATACTTTTCACTGATTTTCCAACCTTCGGGACCTAATCTTTGACGTGCAAGTTCAAGAACGGATTCACGAGTGACACCTTCCAATATAGTGCCGTCGAGGGGTGCGGTGATCAGTTCGGGTTGTCCGGTCTCTTTGTCCTTGAGGGCGATGAAGAGATTCATGGTCCCTACTTCGGTGACGTATTCTTCTTCACCAAAGAGCCAAAGATTCTGGTGAAAACCACGTTTGGCGGCTTGTTGCTGGGGGAGAATACATGGGGCGTAATTCGCTCCGAGTTTCTTATCACCAACACCACCTGGCCAAGCGCGGACAGCATAATCGGTGGCTTCGAGATTGATTGCTTTAAATCCAGTAGGATAATATGGTCCCACAGGCGAAGCGATGACGAAAAGCAAAGCAGATCCCGGAGGACCAACGCCAAGGGTTCTTTGGGTTCCAATCATTGTAGGTCTCAGGTATAGCGAATAACCCTTTTCTGCCGGGATGAAGCGGTTATCGAGTTTACACAATTCTCCAATGAGTTTTATCATGTTATCGCCATCAAAAGTTGGTAATGCTAGCCGAGCAGAGGATTTGTTTAATCTTCGCATATTTCTGTCCGGTCGGAAAAGTCGAATGGTGCCATCAGCGTTCTTGTATGCTTTCATTCCTTCAAAACATTCAAAAGCGTAATGCAGCACGCAACTTGCGGGATCGAGGGAAAGGTTTTGGTAGGGAGTTATACGAGGGGCGAGCCATCCGTCTGCTGCGGTCCATTCAATTGACAACATATGGTCTACTTATGTCAGTCTCCCGTTCTGCTTTTGAACTCCCACCTGGACCTACCTGTAAATGTTCTTCCGAATACAAGATCCGAGTGCGGCACCAGTTCTTTCGGGGTAATGGTCTTGGTGACGCTTAATTTGCTTGGATCTAAGCCCGGTAGCGAGTCTGCCAGGGAGTCGGTTGAAAGGGGCCGTCGCCATGACTGAGAGGCTATGGATTTCTGGAGGAGTGGTGACTCTACTCTGAATGTGGACAGCGCACTGGCGCGCAGTAATCTAGGAAGCACCATTTCTTGTTATCTGAGGGTTGTCAATGAATTCACCGGCATCAATGCAGTTGGGCTGTTCTTTATAAAGGCCCAATGGAGCTGTTGTGAGTCACAGGAGAGGTGAAGATCGTACTCAAACAAGTGTTGTGTCTAGCCCCGGTCGCAAGTATCGGGGCGCATTGACCAAAAATTATCGGAGAGCTCATCGGAGGTCTGCGTTGTTGCTAATCGAAATCTACCTAATTAGCTGGTCCCTTTCGGTGATCTTTCCCATTGGCACAAAACTCACCGCCCGCTGAATTTGCCGGGTGCCGATACTCATAGCAAACTTTGTATGGGAGTTTGATATATGCTCTGAGTAATACTTTTCTTGGCGTTCAAACCCGTTTACCGTATCCTGATTGAGAAGATAAGGCGAGTACGGGACCGCTGTAATTACTCAATTTTCGGTGGAGCATATCCATCTAATATCGCAAAACAATAAGGACTACCCCTGGCACACGTTGTCAAACATTGTCTGGATCCATCGCCAGGACTTCCCTGCAAGAAGGAGGTCGTTCGATTTGCACGGGCAGATGAGTGGATGACAGTTTGGAGATTTCCAATCTGCAGCAGAAGCAGTAGAAGTCCTGGGTCCTGTGTCTTGCATCATGTGAAAGTGTCCCTCTAGGAAGGATCACTTGCATTTGTCACAGCCACCATGTTCTCTTCGGCGCTGAAATCTTTCAGCTCGAATATCACGAACAACTATGAGATCTCCAAGCAGCCGACGACCACAGCCGGTGTGTGGCGGATTTTCGATGGAAAAAAGAAGAGCACTGGATCTCAGGCGTCCATATTTACCTTCGACCGTAAATCACTCGACGTCAGTTCTAGCGGTTTTGGTGCTCGAAGCGGCTCCTCGGCTTCTAAAAAACTTCATGATGAAGTGGTGGAGCGGCTGAAACGAGAAGCCAGCAATCTGGCTCGACTCCGTCATCCAAGTGTTCTTCAACTTACGGAGCCGGTAGAAGACACGAGGGGCGGGGGCTTGATGTTTGCTACAGAACCTGTGACTGCATCATTAGCAGGCCTACTTGCCGAGAGAGATGAGCAAGAAAGATCTGGAGGGGTGGGTGGTCGTCCAAGCCGCTATGTTGTTGAAGATGCCGACGGAACAAAGAGGCGGCGGGACGTCGAAATCGATGATCTCGAAATTCAAAAGGGTGTCCTACAAATCGCGAAAGGACTCGAGTTCCTACACGAATCTGCAAAGTTGGTTCATGGAAACCTAGCGCCAGATGCGATTTATGTCAATGCCAAAGGGGACTGGAAATTGGCTGGGCTCGCATTTGCCGGCCCTCAAAATACTGCAAAAGGTCACCAGACACTTCCAACGATTGCACTTTCAAAGGTTCTATATCATGACCCGAGGTTGCCGCGATCGGTGCAGATAAACCTCGATTTCACTTCACCAGACTTCGTTCTCGATACTAATGTTGCTGTTTCTGCCGACATGTATTCGCTCGGTCTTATTGCTGTGGCACTTTATAGCTTCCCGCACACTTCACCTTTGCAGACACATGGCAATATTTCTACGTATAAGAAGCTTTTTGAGAATTCCAGCACTACACCTTCACCAAGCAATTCGTTTTTATCTTCTCGTCCTTTGCCAAAGGAGCTTTCGCAGACCCTGCCGCGACTACTAGCAAGACGACCATCTCAGCGTCTAACAGCGAAGGAGTTTCAAGAATCGGCTTACTTCGATAATCTCCTCATGAACACGATCCGCTTTCTGGATGCATTTCCTGCCAAAACTCCTAGTGAAAAATCTCAATTCATGCGTGGGTTAGGACGAGTCATGCCACAGTTCCCATCCTCTGTCCTTGGGAAGAAGGTTCTCGGTGTATTGTTGGATGAGATGAAAGATCACGAACTATTGTCTTTGATACTTGAGAATGTCTTTGCGATCATCACAGTTATACCATTCAGACGGTCGGCCTTTCAGGAGAAGGTCGTTCCTAAACTGCGTGAGACTTTCCTCACGAAATCGACCATAAATGAGCGAGACCCCGGCAAAGAATCAGGACTAATGATAATCCTGAAGCATATCGAGCTCATAACTGAGCATTGTTCTGGCAAGGAGTTCAAGGACAATATCCTGCCGATCATTATATTGGGAATGGAGTCACCCACACACCCTATAGTTGATGCTTCATTACAGAGCCTGGATCATGTTCTTCCCGTCCTTGACTTTACGACGGTGAAGCATGACCTTTTCCCTGTAGTCGCCACTGTGGTCAGCAAAACCAGCAGTCTGGGCATCAAAGTTAGCGGTCTCGAGGCTCTCGTGGTGTTATGCGGCGGCTCAAAAGATGACAATTCTGATCCAGATGACGAGCTCTCTGGGGTCTTACAATCTAGTGAGAAGAAACCAGCTGTTGCGAGCACAGGCTTGGATAAATTCACTGTCCAAGAGAAGGTTGTGCCACTTCTCAAGGCCATTAAGACCAAGGAGCCGGCCGTTATGATGGCAGCCTTGAAGGTCTTTCGACAAGTCGGTAAAATCGCTGATACAGACTTCCTTGCTACGGATGTCTTACCTATTATGTGGGCCTTCAGCATTGGGCCATTATTGAGTTTACAGCAATTCCAAGCCTTCATGACCTTGATCAAGAGTCTATCTGCTAAGATCGAGAACGAGCAAATAAAGAAACTGAAGGACCTTGGGTCTTCCAGTAACTCAACCGAGATACGAACATATTCAAGTAAGCCATCGACAAATGGTCAGATTCCTTCGAATAGTATGCAGGGAACAGAAGACGACTTCGAGCGCCTTGTCCTAGGGAAAAAGGCAGCGGCAAGCGATCCGTTTGGTGGAAGCATCGGCGGAACGATGTCTCCACCTGCTCAACCAACCGCGCCTACATTCTCTTGGTCTTCAGCGAACAGCTCAGGCATACTACAGCCCCATATCGCTACGTCCCGATCAATCACCCCCGACAGTAACTACAGCCCGTTCCCCGCCCTGCAACCTTCCATGCCCACATCTACTCCGAACGCTTCCCTCACAAATGCAACCCAATCTTCCACGTCAGCATGGGCATCTACTGTCCCTCTCCAGCCACAGCGAACAACTTCTAATTCCTCCCTCCCAACCCTAAGTGCCATGCGACCGATGAATCCGTCATCGCTATCCAACGCCCCGGTTTCACCCTCCACCAATGTCTCCTCTACATACTCAATCCCCCCACCACCCACGAGTCCATGGCAGAATTCACCGACAACGACCTCTTCTTTTGGACCATCAATGACACCGATGATCCCTCCACCAAGCGGATCTCGCATATTAAGTCCCCATCCGATGGGTATGTCGATGGGTGGGTTGCAGAATCATCAAACCTCATCATCCTCACTTGGTCAGGTGATAGGGACAGCTCAACGAGTTCAGCAACAACAACAACCGCCGCAGCAGCTGCTGCAGCAGAAAAACGGGTTGGATAAATACGCTAGTTTACTATAGTTGTAATGATGTACTGTATACGTTATATGATGTCTATAATCTACCGTCGTGGTGATTACCATGACCGTCCATCTATATCGACTGTATCGGATTCGATGTGCTCTTACATGTACTAAGCCTGTCAGTCATGTACTGTACTATTTATTATGTATACGTGACAATCAAAAACCCAACCATATTGTACAGTAGAATGGCATCGATGACCGAATGAATTCGTCTTTCAGAACACACTTCCATATTTAAATCCCCCAACCCCACCACCACACAGTATGTAAAATATTATAATATCTATCGCATAACCCTTCTACACGCACACACACTCTCTCTCTTTTTCATACAGTATAACGTTACGTTATTCACATAGTATCTACACCGATATATCCACAAACACAAACACATACAACCCAATAAACCTCTGATACCTCTCATACATCCATACATCCATACCTCCTGGAAATACACTTTCTCTCCTCCATGACAACAACAACAACAACAGAACCATTCAGCGCCCTTCCGTAGTCCATAGGTGCTGTAGGTAGGTACTACCACCATACATACACGCGCGGCGCGGTTCAATATACTATGGTACTATAGTACTACTGTACTACAGTACCTACCGCCTGTGCCCCATTACTTGTTCCGAATCTACTGTACTGTAATTATGTATTAGTATGACTATGACTATGACTATGGATGATTTTATTCTATTGGGATAATTTAAGTTATCTGTAGTTAGTTAGACATTGTAAGTTACAGTACACGACTACGACTAGAATACCAGCAGCTACTGTTGTATTAGAAAGTAATCTCTCCCTCTTTCTGTTTGATTGACATATATATAGATATGTAGGTATGTAGGTATGTAGGCATCGCATGTAGATCATCTGTGGTACTGTACGTATGAAGAGAGAGAGAGAGAGTTTATATATATATATATATATATATAACAGGAAAGATAGAATGGTGATAATGAGAACTTATACTATATACATACAGTACCTACATTACAAACAGTAAGATACGTATAATTAGTTAGTTATTCGGATTTGGGGTAACTACATGTAATAATAGGAAAAGGTGACTACAGAACTGTACTGTACTGTACTGTATATAGGAAGAAGATGGGAGTTGGGAGTCGGTAGATGGTAGATAGATGAATGGTTCTGTGATGTACTGTAGTTATAGATAATATAACTAATGTTATGGGATAAGTTGTGAATGAATGAATACATATGAATGATTACCAAAGGCTTCATTCATTAATACCACCATTACTGTGGATTAGTAATGGTGTACTGAATTGAACTGAACTGAACTGAATTGAACTACCGGGGATTACCTATACCTATAGTGGGTGTTCGTTGCTGCATACCAGGGGTTGAAAATGTTTCATAGGTTATGGTATAGGTAATGACATTGAATGTCCGACTATCAGCATCGACTAGCATTACTTATAGGATTTACTGGAAGAGTTGAAAGAAAGGGCTAATTAGTTATGATTGTATTCATGACTGCCAACAAAGTTGCGAGTACCGTTTTAGAAAGAAAAAAATAACATTAAACTAAAACAAGGATCACAAAAAGTCTCTTCCCAAAAAACTCCGTAGTTCACGTTCCAGGGGGGTATTGAGAAGACTGTAGGGGGTATCGTTCGTAGAAGCAGAAGACTCGTCAAGTGGATATCAGAAAGGTCAAGAAGCAAAGAAAATTGACGTTTTTTTATTACCCCGTCTCCGGGGGTCCGGTTCGTCCATAGGCATATGCATTCGATTGGTCAAATTATGACGGATAGGAGAAAATCATCGGAGAGATGGGTGAGCAGGACTGGATAGGAGTAGGTAGAGAGCGGCCGCCGTTGATTGAATCATGCCGCCGTTCCGCTTGATCGCTTCTCGACCTTGTGAACTCGGGCGAAGGGTGTCCAGCCAGGTCTATCGCTCTCTCTGACCGAAAGAGCAGTTATGATATTGAGAACGAGTAGGCCGAGGTATGTGAGCCTGTTTAAACGTTCCATTGTTAGCAAGGAAAGATACTACCACACCACCTACTTCACTCGCCAATAGAAGGGGGGATGAATAAAGAAAGGTATCCGCTGACCAGGCAATAATAGCAAAAGCCAACGTCGCACCCACCGTCCCAGTCGGCGCATCTTCAAACAAATTCGCAAAGGCGGCGAATCCCGCGAGCCAGAAGATCATGGTGACAGACGTCAAAGCCAAGGTCGCGGGAGCCAAGAACTTATGGCCGTAAATGCTCCGACCGAGAAAGGGAATCGCTATCAGAAATCCAGTGACAAGAATCGTCCATATCGAGCAGAAGAGGAGAAAATCGCTTCGCGACTCGAATGAATCCCACCAGTCATGGTCATCGTCGAACCAGGATACCACATCGGCTGTGAGCCCGAGCTCGATGATCGAGACGACTACTCCAGCGGTCAAGAGCCAGAAGACGCTGATGTCGATGAGGTGGGTCATTGCTATGAGGTTTCGGAGTGAAAAGAATCAATATAGTATAGCGATTCGTGATTCTGCTTAAATGCGCAAGACTGTGATGATCTGGACGCTGTAGCTGCTGGCAGATATGAATTGAGATGAAAGAAATGAAAGAAAAAAGGAAAGCAGACAAGATGAAACAAGCCGAGGGGTAAAAAGTAATACAAAGGTCACATATAATACCTGGATCGCACTGGAAGGGTGGTACCAAAACACACAATCAGAATGCCGTCATTGCCATTGTACATACCATAGTAGTATTAATATGTCGCGAATAGATGACCGCATTTGAAATGGAGATAGGTCAGATGATGGTAGTTGCTGGGGTTTGATTCGCTTTGTTATTGGGATTTCGAGATTTCTCATAAAGCTTGGTATATTACTAAGTATGTACATAGTTCAACGCCAAAGGTATGCCTGAGGCGCATGTGCCGATCATAGTTGATCTCTCGTTCAGCCTTTCGTATTTTTCGCGGGCGATGTTGCTCTCGTAGCTTCATATCACAATGTCTGAGCGCACGCAGGTTGTAGCTCTTTTGACTACGCCCTAAACGTCCCAAGGATACTGTGTCACTCGTCCACGGTCGAGTCGCTGCCGGCGAAATCACGTATCATTATTCGCAATCCAGGACAATGAGGAAATCCCGGCCGACGGGAAATTCCTGGACACGAAACTCGATGTGACAGGGTTCCCGAACCCTGAACATCTTCGCTCGAAACATCTCGTGATAGGAGCAACTTTGGTAAAGCCGATTGTCGCTTAACAAGTTCGCCTCCGACTCTATGCGAGCCAATTGCAGAGGAATATCAAACTCAGGTTTTCTTTGCTTTTCAATTTCCGTAGAGGTCAAGTAGTCGTCGTTTAATTGCTATGTGAATGGAGTGTCACATCCATTGCCGGCTCTGTTTGCGTCTAGCTGCAAAATGCCACAAGAAGAGCCACTTTACCAATGACGCATCTTACCAGTCAAATCAATAACCCGGCCTACTCATATTCTAGAGAAAACTATCATCGCGGCCCTTGAATATGAATGTCCCGTCACTGCTTGGGAGCCCCAGAATCCTTCTTACCGTGGATGGCCCATCGTCGTCGGAGAATCGCCATCAATATCATCACTATTGTAGACAAATTGCGCAGGAACATATAGGTCTATCGAATAGCAGCTTCGCACGGGTGTAGCGATACGCTGTAGAGGAAGACTCCTCCAGAACGAATGTAGAAGACCTTTTCATTGGCGTATGAGATATCACGGATCTCAACAGACTCGCCTCATCAGAATACCTAACATTGCTAGCTACCAGGAGCGACGAGAAGAAAGTCTTTGCCGAAGGAGGATTTGGAGCTGGCAGTACTGAAAATTTATACGATCTGTTTCATAAGCTTATTGCCGACGGTGAGAAACCAGACGTAGAAACCGTCCCCGGCGCCGTTGTAGTCGTAACAACCCCCGTTATCGCCACGGATGATTTGGCCGAATTCGAAGAGTGGATCGAGAAAGAACATTTTCCCCTGATCAACAAGATCGAGGGGTTTAGGCGCGGAAGGGGTCTTAGACAAGTCTTGCCAGACCCGTCGATGGAAATAGATCAGATCGAGGTCTGCCCTGTGTATGAATACGACAGAGAAAACGGGCTGAGTGGTCCGGTTTTCAAGAATATCTTCGAACCGGAGTGGACGAGAATGGTACGTGGGAGGTTCATAAGGGGGATGAGGAGGATCGGAACGTTCTTCGAAGAAGCATGATAGCGACGGTTATGAGAAGAGGTAGTCTTAGAACATAGCTGCAGCTGTTCCCGCCCATTGAGCTCGAGTTAGGTCCTTTCATAAGGCATCACCTGTAGAAGTAGATCTCATCTCCGTACAGCCCAGCACTTGGTATATAATTCCACCGTCGTACCGAATGTGACCGGGACATGAAACCAATCAGTAGATTGCAGAAGCTGTTGTGATCTGAAGAGGCACATAGAAGGGACCAGTCGTTGCACCGAAGGCCATCTTGACGGGTGCAGGGTATCATTTGCAGGGCGTCATGAATGGTATTATGCCTGCGAAAGTTGAGCGTATTGTCATCCAGCAGAGTGGTAATGTATTCTACATACATACCAGGTAAAGAGATGAATGACCGAATTTCACGAAGGTCGAGGAACAGAGCGTATTGTGTATGTAATGAGGGTTTTCCGACAGACAGTATTGTATTGACTTTGCCGGGTGGATACACCGACAGGCCTTTTAGGGCTGTCTACAGAGTACGATACTATGTACAATTACTTTCACCGACGTCATTAATTTACATATCCACCGTGTTGGGACGTAGGTCGAAACTTGCACTGAACTGCTGCTGGCGGATCGTAGTGAATCACAGAGGTACACGTATCGACGGCGTATCGTATGGTGTAAGGACGTGTGTTGACAGAAAATGGAGTTGTGAAATAGGTAGCGAATGGGCATTGATTGGAAATGCGAACCCCTGGTCAAACGTGTACATAGTAAATTATGATCACTAATCAAGTGCAATCACGAGGGCTCGGTCTGTTCGGTTGCCGACATATAACTATGGTAGGAAAATCCCCACGGGTCGGACTTATAAAACATCACCGAGTTTTTGGTCAAGAGGGCAAGTGATTTCATCGGATTCTTCAACGTGGCCGACCGGGGTTCTTGAGGTCCAGGGTCGATGTTTGAGAAGTGCAGTTGATGTTGGTTTTCCAATCTACGCAATACCCACCCATAGGCATCCACTTAGGTTCGGGGTTTGCGTTTTTCATGTTGGCATTGCCGTATGCTTCCGGACTGGCAATAAAATGCTTCCATATGCAAGTCGTAAAGTGAAACTGGGATATCAATTACCGCAATAGGAAATGCTGTTCGAAGAGACCAATGAGAGCCATTTCACCTCCTCTGTACCGTTCCCTTGGTCTGATCCTGAAAACTGCTAAATACACTGTAAAGTTACCGGTATAACAGCAGGGATATGGGCGGAGTAATCCGTGGTACTGGTAAATAGCCCCTTAATATTGCTGTCTTGTAAGATGGTATTTCTAAAAGGGAAATAAATACAGCTCGTATATTAGCTTGGGATACTAGTCTGCCAGCGAAAATGGCCCCAAGAATGCGAGGTACATGTCGTCGTTCAAAATCAAGTCGTTAGAGGTTTCGAATAGAAGACATACAGTTGTAACATAGCTTCTTTCAAGCGACACTTTCGCAACAACCCCGTTGGTACCGTTCGTTAGGGTTGTTGCTCTGGGTAAGCAAGGCGAACCACTGGTTTCGACCGTGATACTGAGGACGGTGTATATAGGGCTGCCTGATCAATGATCAAATGGTCAGCACCATAAATCAACGTGTTGAATGTCATATACTAGCGCCTATGCCTTTCCCATACCGCAAGCCAAAAAAGGCCCCCAAAGCTGCTCCTCGCGGAGTGTGGGAATCACCAATACTACTTGCCCTATCGAGCACCTCGCTCTCATTACCGTAAGAGGTAAGACTCATGCTGACCAATGGTGTTGTCAATCACGCGCAGTAGCCTGAGAGTGAAGCCAACTTGGCATCAGACCTTAATATTTTCTTGTGCCATTGCTGGTTCTGAAACGGCTCGCGTCTAATCCACAGGCGTAAACGTGGTGGGACCAGGGAGCAAGGTTGTCAGAACGAAAAGTGAAAGGATCTGTGGACCACCTGGAGTGAGAGTGTTGGATGGATGGTCGCAGCTGCAAAGTTGTGCAGAAAGACGGTGGGGGAGACAGTAGCAGTACTCTTACTACATACGATGTAGTACTATGGTATGTAAACGAGGCAAATAAGAATCCAGCGCTTTAATCCCCATTGAGGTATACCTTCTTTGGGTCTAGCTGTATTTTTTCTCGCTCTTTACATAGTACTATCAAATTGAGTAATTATGGTACAGGTTATGATGGACTCACATTGCCTCTTGTTCCCACACTTCAATTTCTCACTCTCCCTTCAGATGTGCAGTGTCCACATACTGTGATGGGATACTAAGCTTTAACAGATACTTGAAGGGGAACCTGGTCGCATAGTACCCTGTAACAATGGCCTACCAAGACAGTTCGGGCGGGGCAGTGCATTTCCCATCATGCTGGGTCACCCGTTCAGTCTGTCAATCACAGGCGCTTGTTGACCCGTGGCTGCTTGGTAATAGACACTCGCAAGCTTATCTGCATTTTCGCCCTGGTCATGGCGTGCCTGTGGTAAAATCCCATGTCAAGTGTTTCCCACCCAAAGAGGGAATCTCAGATGGGAAAGTGAAACGACGGTACTCGTAGCATACCCCCATTGCCCAAAATTATTGTCATGAAATGTGAATGGGATGCTGGATCGAGTAGCTCTTCACCAAACACCCGTTCCAATTTGGACATTGGTGAAGACAGAGGGAAGGACTGCATCGGTTGTGTGTATAGTGGCTCTGCCTGTGGGAATTCAAGTTCCAAAGCAGCGACCAACAGAATGCCGTACCTGCGATGTTTCCCAATATAGTAGTTGATCAAAATGAGTAGTTCCCCCCCAGGGACCCAAAGACCGAGCTAGCAAACGGTGCGCTGTGTGGTGGCTGCGCCCTGCAGGACTAGAAGTCTTCTCCCAGCTTCCCAATACGGCTGTAAGAACGATGGCATGTATAGTCTCGATGCGTCATGCAAGAAGACAGTGATCTCGGGCAAGAGAGCGGACCCCATTCCCATCCCAACGGTCCATCACCCCAATCACCTACTGAAGCCTCCACTCGAAAATCGGAAACGGCCCATTGGGGCCAGATGTCCCGTGCAGGAAAATGGCTCTACTGTAGTACTTTCTACCTAAAGCACGCCGAAAGACAAGCTGTCAAGCGGTCTATTGGTGAGCTCGTGGTCTCGTGGAGTGGCTTCTCAACACTATACTCGTCTACTTCACTCGGGGACACGTTGCTTGCGATGTCGCGACAGCTTTCACTCGGGCCTAATGATGTGGCCGTGATCGCTCTCAAGGACAGGGAGAATGGCCCTTCCTGATCGCCAAAGAAACTAGCACATGCTTAACAAGTCATGCGTTTAAATCGGCTATCCTGGTGCTTACCTGCGGTTCATAATACTGACCCGTTTCACGTGCTTTAGGTCGATGGGCTTTGCACCTGTCTTCTCTCTCCCTCGATATGTCGGTTTGAACGAGTCCCAAGCAACAAATACGTGGTCATCTCGTGTGCTGGAGGAAACTGTAGATTCGACTTTGAAGTCATACTCCCAGGATATCGTAGCCTGATCTCGGCCAGTGTCTGGATCCCGTGGTAGGAGTGCATCTTTCAATATCAGCGTATAACGTTTGTCATCTGCATTCACAATGGTGATTGTGATTCCAGCATATTTGGACAAGTCCCATTCTCTATCATCCCCCACGGTGCGCTGGCTGGCAAATCCTGCTCCACCAAGGGTCTTGATATCGAGCACACCATGAAATTCTGCGAAATCTTGATGGCAGTCCAAAAACGACTGATGCATCGTCAGTCAACAACATTTAGGTCACCAAGGAAAACACAAGTTTGCACAAAAAGCAGAAGCAGAGGTTTGCTACCTGTGATCTCCCCCCACGTACTCGATCATCGCTGGCTGTCCAATCATCTGCGCTCCATTTCCTCGAGGTCAAATCAGTATCGAGACACAGTAAAAGTTGCAGTGGAAAGCCAATTGTTGTACATATGCAGGTAGTTTTGTGGTATGTTCTACTCACTTGTCACCGCCAAATAGGCAATATTCCCCTGACATGGCTGCAGGGCGCTGTTGTAAACGATTGATCGCTCATGTTCGTTTGTGCTCACATCATGTGAAATTTGTGGCTTGACCGCTCTGGCACAATAATATCTCATAGTAAATCGTAGTAGAGTTACCCCACACACGCTTAGGAAAGCGGTGTCTGTTCTGTGCGGGCTCTCAGATGGCTGCGTCCGGCCCAGAAAACTCGAAGCCTATCTGTGATGCAACTGATTGTATAGTACATGTACCTAGCGGACTCAGTGCCTGCCAGCGATACTTTTTAATCGCTGAACTCAAAGGTCATGCCGAAAGGAGATTGACAACCCCATTTGATTCATTCCAGGGTTACCACCACACACTCCGCCAAGATGATGAAATCTCCAGTGACGGTTGTAACGTCTGGTGGAGTTCGGAGTTAGGGTTTTGTACAGTGGCAAGCGTATGTACTGTACCTGTACCACCCGGCGTTAGGAGAATGTAAAGCAGATTCTTGGTTGAAGCAGATCGACTCGTTTGCCTTGTGACAACGGGGCAATGGAGAAGGGAAGGGGAGTTATGAGTCAATGTTTGTAGCCAAAGGCTGAGTATTGTCTGAGTTTGGGCAATTTGATTGCAAAAGACTCTGTCGTGAAATCGGAGTGTCGTACGGGGGGGTTGCATTTTTCATCTTCGTGGCGGTCTTTGTACTGTGGCCTACCTGTAACGGTCTCGCTGAGAAGCCACAAATTCATTCCATGCGGGTTGGAGCCTACTTTTCAGGCCGCCGCCTCATCTACACAAGGTTACATTCGTACAATCGTCGGAAGTAGGTTCATGTAGGATTGGAGAATGCTCTCTTTCATTGTAGCAGGTAACCGAATTACCTGATTTCGTGCCATACAGTCATCGCGACTTGAATCTAAAAATGCAAAAATCTCTCCTGAGCTGGGCAAGGTAACTGCTCTCACGCTCATTTGCCGTTTTGAACCCCTAAATATGAATGCTCTAAACGCCGATATCTCCAACGGAAGCGACAGTAGTGGTCTTGGTACACACTAGGTATCTCTGAAGTGACAGCTATATACAGAAGATAAGAAGATGCGTCATCTCGTAACAGAAGTCTCCAACGTCTTATGCAAGCGCTGGCGAGGCTGGTAGTGCAGCTGGAGTCTGGAAGGCGGAGAGTGAATGCACGGGCGAATTCTCTCGCGAGTGCTCCAGAGAAGAGATAGAATGGGTGAGAGGTGGAGTCTGGAAATGAGGCCGGTCAGTGTCCAGAGCTTCGACTTTCAGCTTTCAGACAGACAACATCTGAAGAAATGGTTGGCTTTTTGTACATCGAACGTTTGGTACCAACCAAAAGGTTTTTACGAGACGGGGAAAAGGAAACTGGGGTGACTTACATGAGCAGTAGAATCGGAATATCCTTGAGCCGCCGATAGATCAATACCCGCCATCGATGCGTAGCTCATGCTGAAAGGACTCATCATGTCATCATCAGCAAAGAGGCTGTCCCGTTTCATCGATGAACTGGCTGGTAACATGGCCGGGAGCGTCGTTGGTATCGGTGGGAGATATTGAGTCGAATATGTGTAATCGTTGTATGGGACAGGGAGGGTTGAGTATGCGGTGTGTTGTGGATATGTTTGATATGATTGTTGCTCGGGATAACCATAGGACCCATACGAAAACGTTGGCGGAGGCGATGTCGATAATTGCCTCATGCACTGTTGGTTGAAAAGTGACCCACAGTCCTCTGGAGACGCAGAGCCATCGACATTCAGCACCTCTGGAGACATCGTCTTTGTAGCATCTGTTGAAGTTGAGCTGTTGGAGAGGGTTCTTGATGATAGCGAGTCTTCTGATGTGTCTGAGTTGGAGTGGTCGAGCTCTTCGTGGGACTGCTCTGGAGAGGCCGAGGAAGACGCTGCCCGGCGCTCGAGATCTTCCAAACGTCTCTTGAGCTTCTTGCCTAGAGACATTGTTAATCCAGGGGTTGGAACAAGTCAAGCAAAGCACTCACGGTAATTGCGTTGCGCAATACGGTTCTGAATCCGCCTTCTTTCGGCGAGGTCAGAGATCTTTGTCCAATCTTCATTAGGATTGGCGCTGGCACTGAAGGCACTGCTGGTTGCATGGGCAGACGAGTATCGTCCGCTGGCCGGAGCCTGGTACGCGTAACTGTAGGTCTGCGTTCTATTCATGATTGCTGCCGGCGAGGCTGCACAAGTAAAAAAAAACAATAGGAATAGTCCTTAGGAGAGGTTGGAGGAGGATGTTGACTACTTCTTCCAATCTTGCTCATATGAAAGGGTGAGATACTTTGGCACAGGTGAGGTTTGAAGCTGTCAAAGGAATCATGAGAGCGAGCAGCTTGGGGTCGAAGAGAGATATATAGACAAACCTGGGGCAACCATCAACGGTACACAGACGGACCAGTCACTCAACCGTATGAGCCATTCAGGCCTGGTGTGGATCCATGAACGAAAGGTGGACGGTGGTTGCATACTCCACTTTCGTTAGGGCCCCTGCTTTAACCCGGACCTGCGAGCCAGGGCTGAAGGCTGAAAAGGGCTGGGTGAAGATCAGGAAACGGACGAGCAAAAGAGAGCATCTTGCAGTCGCACCTAATCGGGTTAGAGCGGCACTGATGAGAGGAGGGAGGGGAGGGGAGGGGAGGGGAGCCTAGTGAACGAGTATTGGCATTTCTGGGACTGTAATACAATACGAACGGAGTACGTTCCATCTTCTTGCAGGGACGAAACGTTACACACGGAGATGGGGAGGGTCCCTACATGATTTCCTGTGAAGATACCCTGGTATAGGTGTCTCAGGAAAGCGCTGGGGACTGGTTGTTACGGGTATCAATTCGCATACTGAGTGGTGGTGGAAATGATAATACCATAATACACCGTTTTCAAGTACTATGTACCATTTTCCATCGGGCTGGGTATGGAAACCGGTGGATGCCGGAGAACAGCGCACTCTCGAGTCACTATTTGATCATTGACCAAATTTGGTAATGGCGTCGATTGCGGGAGTTTTATTTGGCACTCACTAATTAAGGGTGATGGGGTTACCCTTACAGAGTAATGAGTGGCCTTGTCCAACGAAAGATCCACAATCTCGTTAACCCTCTTGGTACCATTTCGCGAGATTTGGGGCCCTTTTCTGCCTTGTGGAGGCCGGCTGGTGGTTGGATCGTTTAACAGTCTCGATGCGTTTGACATACATAGTACGGAGGATATACTACTATGTATCTAGTAGTATGGTAATACAGGGTACGGTACTATACCATAGTTGTAACCACGGGGGGGGATCCATGACTCCACGAGCTTACCTACGGTCAAGTCCTTGTACTATGTATTTGATGGCGCAGGGAATCCCGAAGGAACGTTTGGGAAATGCAATGCCACCCTAGTTCGTACCTTAGTTTAGATCAGGCCGGCAACCCCATTTGGGGCGATCGTCGCTGTACTCTGGGAGTATGGTAACAACATTATACTACTACTACTATGGTATGTATGTTTTATTGTTGGTACTGTGAGAATTACTGTACGTATGGGAAAGATACTGGTATTTTGATCCGGACAAATGTACACTATGATTCGATATGGCCCCTGACATTGGGTGCATCGCACTCGTAAAGTTACCAAGGCGAGCCAGCACATCATACACACTACGAAAGTAATCGTACCGTCTTCGGAATACTGGGCATGATTATCAGTGCGCCAAACGAAAGAGCTCAGACTCTACGCTTGGACCGAGCATGATTGTGGGTTAGCGACCTATGCTGAGCTCGATCCTGAATAAATATCCCCCCATGACGATATAGGTCTTCAGAAATGAAAGAATCACTGAAACAGGCACTGGTGTCCATACAGCGGCCCCCATGTTTGATCTCAATATCCAGTCAAGTTCTGAATGGGTATCCAGATGGATATTGGACACCATTATTACCAAGAAACGGGTCGTAGGTGACAACTTCACTGACCGCTGTCCAATCTCCGTTGAATATTGCAATATCGACTTCGCATGAACAAGACACTAAAAGATATCAATACCAGGATTCTCCTGCTGCTTGCGCTACAGCATTCACATTCTGTCGCCCGAGAAATGTCAAGTATGTCTTGCGATGTCGAGCTTAGAAATCCACAACAGTCCAAACCAGTCCAAGTCTCCTATGATGCACGATAGGGGAGTCACGAACTCTCATGGAAGCATCTCCCCATTTGGTAGTGATATGCCCATCTTCCATATTCCATTTGCAGCAAGATGCGAGTCGTTATGGGTCGTGCCAAGAGCTGAGGGCGCGTTTGATTTAGTAATCGCTCTCTGTGCCTTGGATCTTGGTTTTCAGCCGAACGCGGAGTGTCGCTCCTCTGCTATTTGTTTGACCAGAGTCACATTCAAAGTCCAGTCATGTGTGGGAAGGTTACTTGGCCGTTGCCCGTAGCGGGGCAATATTCTGCCGTTGCCCATAATCCGAGCAGAGGAGAGTCTCATGAGGCCACGATGAAGGAGGAAGGTCCGCATGTTTCGTCCGTCCGGTTCGACCGATAGGAGTCATAAGGGAGCCCATAATACATAGTACATAATAGAGCCAGATGGTATTGACCGGCCAGAGTGATTGCTGAAAGCGGACACCTTCGCAGGGTTACGAGCAGCCCTTGCCATCCGGAATACAGGGAGCAGTCCTGATTTGGTATGACAGGTCCTATCTCTGGGTACCATACAGAGTAGTAGATTTGGTGTTCCACTGTTGAAAACCCAGAATTAGGGTACAGTACTATACCTTAAGGCCACCCAGAGATTTGATATTCTCATTGCGAGAGCCGAGGAGGAGGCTGCTACAAGATCAAGTGCTGCTGTGGTACATTACAGAGCAGAGCAGAGCAGTACAGTACAGTACAGTACAGTTATACAGTTCCCAACATTCCCTCCTGGATGGAGAGTATCTTGCCTTGGATGGATGGGGTTTAATTATGCATGGGAACAGTACTATGAGACAGACAGCACGCGATTACCCGGCTGTTTGCGAGATACAGTACATGGAAATTTACGTATTTGTTCGCCGTGACCAGTAAGAATACGGCGTATGCGAAACCACAGAAACGCCATGTTGGATGTGGGGAATGAGTGGAGGAAGAGAAAGACCCTTGCACCGGAGTGTGTGGTCCCCACAAAATAAATTGCAATTGTACTTGCATGGTGCAATGCCACCCGACCTTCCTGTTCCCTCTCTCCGCTCTTTCACCCCCTGCTCTTCCGCAATCCTACAATCTACACATAGCAAAATGGGCGGTAAAGTACATTTTCCTAATTAATGGCGTATCTCTCTTTTACAGGGTCACATACCGTTTCCTACCTTGCGAGAGAACTTGCGATACCACGTACATCCCCTTCGGTCCATTCAGCACCTGCTCCGCCTTTTTGAGTGCGATGGGGTATGAAACCTCTGCCCAACGCCCTTCTCTTCAAGGCGAACGGATATGGTGACCAAGCTATGATCTGGCGGTCGGCTTCATTTGTCAATCCTTTCCCGCTGCTGGCATGTTTTGGCTGGTGCTATGTTGGCGTCTCAGCTTCCCGATTTTGTCTTGTGCAGCATGTAGGTACCTTTCCTCACTGCAGGAAATTGAGAAAATTACACCTGCCAGCAGGCCGTAACACTGTCTTCTGATTCTCAGGCGGAGGAAGCATAGGGCTGAGCACCATGTTGATGCTGCTGCTCTACAACCCGTCTGACTACCTGCCACATAGAGCAATACCTTCATTGCAGTAGGTCTCCCCTTGCTTCTGTTTATCCACACCGTTCTCAGCGCGTTTACATTACGGGGAATGTCAGCCAGCACTCTCTTCCATTTGTTTCATGATGGTCAGAACGCCACCAACGTTCCTATGACCAGTGAGAAAACCGCCCAACCCACCCCATTCCGCAATCCAAATTCGTGAGGATCATGCGACGTTACACTTATTGATAATCTGGGTACTCTGCCGAAAGTTACTTAAAAATAGGAACTTCCTCACGCCTTCTTCGAAGACGACGCTAATTATCGATCATGGGCCATTGTCCGAGATGCAAGAACGGTACGGTGCAGGCTTGAGCATTGGAGGCGTTAAGTTGAATTCTGTTTATAGCCAGGCATTTGTTTCTTTCGCTTCCACCCGTTCATGATCCCTAACCCTTGGCCACGGTCTTTACCAATAGCATGGTGTTGGACACGGAATCCCAGAAATCAAAGATCACCCAATTTTAATGGCAGTCCTATTGATTCGAAATACTCTCTCACTAAGTCCATTTCAAGCATCTCTTGGACTTTGCAACGGCAATGGCTTGATAGAGTGCTGACAAACAATGACCATTACTGTCAATCACCATCTTGATCCACTCCTGTCTCACGGCGACGCTACCGCTTGGTAATCCACCCTGTGGTAATCATTGTATCTGGTCATACTGTAGCGCGTCCATCGTTCGCCCCATATGGCTCTGTTGGCCCGAGTCAACCTATCAGGAAGCCGTTCCTGCATTGAAAAAGGAGTTGTGGATTGGGAGCTGCATCCTGAAATAGCTTCGATATCTCTTGTGAGTGCTGTTCGGTAGGGCAATCCAATTACCCAACATTTAGCTCACGACCTGTATTTGCTGCGAAGTGGCATTGATTTGAAAACGCCGTGAGCCAAGAAAAAACAATATCAGGGGCTCTAGTATCGCCTGCAGACCCTTGCTTTTAATGAATATATTTTTGTTTTCATTAAACGCTGCATCGACCGCTCAAGTAATCCAAGTCGCCAATCAGAACATGTTGGTAGGCGATTGAACAGACCACGGGTTTGACAACCTCACGAATCCTTGCCTCATTCCTAACTTACGGGTCTTCTGAATGACACCCGCTCTCGAAAAGGAAATCTGCCTTTGGGATATGTCACAAGCGCCTGACGAAGAGACAAATGCTTCTCATAACCCGCTCCCTGTGATCGTCTGATATTTCTCAACAAAGAGCCACATAACAATAATTCCTGGTAGACTGCATGAAGCAACAAAAGTCTCATGTCTATTTCGCTAGGCGGCCATAGATGATCAAGAGCAGTCACCAATCTGACCACTGATAGATGCGGAGGCGCTTCTTTCTCGACACACATTGCCCTCAAGGAGAAGGGTATGAAGTAGTCAAAAGTTTTGTTTACGACTTGGTTGTCCTATTGGCCTGGCAAGTAGCTACCCTTGGGATTTCTAACGTCCTATCACATCGGCTCCTGAATGCTGCTTGCTGTCCTAGCTATTTGGAACAAATGATTATCATTTCATGAGAAACCCCTGAATACTTTACTCGACAGGTTTAGCACCACCGAAACCCAGCAAGTATATACCTGTATTTGATATTGGAAGTTCAAGGTATGAGCTGTATTGTTTACAGAGTCTTACGGCGGATCTCGATAGCACGATTTGATACAGTACGGCCCAGCTGATCATTACAATACCAAACATACATGGGTCTGCAGGGATACTGCGCTAAAAAGGAAATTACAGTACCAAAAAGTTTGATGCTTGCATTTTGGACAGAAAAACGAACCAACCAATTAAATGCTTCCGCCATCCATCGTAAGGCTGAAGCGACGTGGCAGCGCAAAACGCCAACACATGGGTGAGAACGATATTGGATTGCACTGAAATATGGTGGCTGCCGTATGAGAACCAAACCATTGGGCATTAAGCGAAAAGATCAGGAGGGCGTAATTTGATGATGGATACACCTCTCGGATCTGCGGCCGTGGTCAATGTGTATTCTCAATATCGTGCAGTCATCTATTTCAATTACGGAGAGAGGATCATCACTGGACGGTGGATACCATCATCATGTCGCAGCCGGTCAAGGCTATTTCCGTCTTGGTTACGGTCATATCTTAACCCCGACGGCCTAATGTGATGCCATTCATTCGCTAAGCATCGGTGGTTTTGGAGCATCGGTGGCCTGAGGAGTTCTAAGCCAGGGAACCCTACGGAATCAGGCTATTCTGGCTGTAAGATCCCCTGTCATTTCCTAACATGGATTCAGCGAAAGGCGCACATGCTTCAAAACCCTGTGGTATATCAAACGATCTACCTAGCATTTGATGAGGACCACACAGCCTACCCCTGTTCAATCCCAAATCGGTGGGAACAGTGGATTGACAGTCCCATTCTGTGGTCCTTTTACCTGTTATGGGAACGACCACAACGACCTACCCTGTTAGCCTTAGCCCAATTGAGTGTCAAGGGCTCTTGGAGCTAATCAGCATGTTTCGCCTTACAACGTGAATTCTCTATTGCGTTCGGCGAGAGGCCTAGCATCTTTCGCTTGCCTGAAAATACGGACAGGCACCCCATGACTAGAACCGAGCGTCTTATGCGACTCGGTTGTCTATCCCGCGTGGTTCCAGTGTACTGGTTCAACAGAGCGAGTACGGGCGAGTGTTTGGAGCCATCCGCCACATCCCAAAATCAAATTCCTATACCATATACCACATACCTATATCTATATATATATCTTACAACATATCACAAATAAATCAGAACTATAAAAACTACACTATAATCGCAAACAATTAATAATTAAACTATTTGATTCTATAAAGAATCTTCTAGTATGGGCGGTTAGTATTTAGTACGTACTATAATAACACCACCACAGAATTAACTATCTACTCCTTCTCAATAGAAGTATTTAGATCGCGGAATGCCAGCTGCTTATTCTCAGGCTAAACAGGAGCTGGTAGGTTATATTTTATATAATCAGTTTATATATATTATCTAGATACAATTAAATTACTTATAACTTAAATATAAAATTTAGTTATTATTTAAATAGTATAAATATTTATTTTTAAATTAAAAATATTTATATTATTATTATTATTATTATTACTTTTATCTTAATCGCGTTTATACTTATTAAGAGTTATAGGGGTTATCTTAATAGTTGGGAGGCTGTTTATAATTAAATATATTATTTATTTAATAAGATTAATAACTTATTTATATTATACTTTAATCTTCTTTTATAAATTAGTAAGGTTTATATTATCTAGTTTTTCGGTAGTAGTAAAACAATTATATTTTTATTATATTATAATAATAGTTTAAACGGTATCGATTATATTTAAAACAATTTAGTATATTAATTATATTACGACTAAATATTAGTAGATATTAACCATATATTGGAATATAGCTAGTTAAACCCGTATAGTTCGATTTAGTATAGCGGTTATATTATATAATAATCGGGATCTTTATATATACGACCACCTCTTTAATCTTATATAGGTTTTAGATATAACGATAATAAAATAATTTCTTATACACGATTACGTTATAACCTTTATTCTAAAACTTTATTAGTATATAGTTAATTACGGTAGACTATTAGTATCTAATTTATAAATAGAATATAGTATATATCTATTTTAATAGTATTTAAGTAATAAAAATTACTTTTAAAATTAGTGATTTTAAAGGTGATGAGTATATTAATCTAGATAAAAGTTAGTGTGAGTAAAATATAAGAAAAATAGAGATATAAGAGATAAATAAGTAATTAAATAAAATTAAAGATAATAGGTAGTCTTATTAAGAATGAATTTTATTATTCTTATTAAATATCTATATTAAAGTTATTTATTATTAATTATTTTAATTATTTAGATATTTTAAGATACTAAGAAAATAAGAATATATAAGAATCATATAATCTAATAGAATTTTATAATTAGATATCTAATAAATATAGATTACTATATTAACTAAACCGACTAAT
>LCWF01000180.1:0-19997 GCA_001006345.1 Phaeomoniella chlamydospora | reverse complement strand
AGGATAGGCTTTAGGGGTGGCGAAGGAAAGATGGCAATAAGGGTTTAACCCCAAGGGAACGCTGTAATAGGCTTTGACGCGCATGGGCCCCAAGCCCGAATCGCAGTAAGACTTAATCAATCAATCAATTCTGCGATCTCTATCTTCGGTCCCTTCCACTAAGACGCGACAACAAAAGGTTTACGATGTTCGAGGGTCCTTAATCGCACACCACTTTTACAGATTTAGTCTTCTAATTTATGTAAAGGGCTGCGTCCGTACGGTTTGGCGTGGCGGACTCTAGTTGCACGAATAGATTGGTACGTTGGCTTATAGGATATGGTTCTGGCGGCTTCGTTGATGATGTGTTTAGTTAACCGTTATTCAGGTGGCATCATAGCTATTTTACAGTTGACTACTGCTCCAGCGACTGTTTTGAAGTTTCCAGAGGCTATTTGGGCCCCTCTGCGTTGAATTGCGCCCATCTTGCGCAGCACGTATTTCTCCTGCATGGCAAACCCCAGACCACCCTCTGGGATGTACCAAGTCGATGCGCCGTACAAGGCGATAGGGATGATGGTTGTTTCGACGATTTGGCGCAACCCAAAGCCCCATATCATCAGGCAATGGAAGGATCTAAGTACTCCTTAGCTGTCGTAGATTGTACCTAGTAGACTGCTTATACACGCCCTGCCAGCGACAAAATTCGTTCATAAAGGTTGTAACATTACGGAAGAAGGGCCACAGTACCAAGCCTTCTTCTCCCCTAAGCATTGCCTGAATAGCCGCATCGCATTCGTCAATTTTCGTTGATACAGCATCAATCCTTCCTTCTGTCTCAAGACTATTCACACAGTTCGAGTTGCGTTCCAATAACATAAACGACTTCAACCGGCTTCGAACATTAGGCAGTCCAGAAGGTAACACGAAGTGCCTATAGGATTGTCAGCGTGTACGAAAACATGAATGAAGAGTTGAACATACGCTCCGACAGGACCAAGAAGGCGTTGTGAGTACAACCGAACAAGTATTGCGCCGCTCTACGCATTTCTTCTCGATCGATCCAGGCGTGGCCGAGCATTCTTAGAAGATGGCATTCCTCCCACATATCGGGGTAATAAGCCATACTATCGCCGATCACCCGAGCTATTGTCGTTAAGTGAATCCATTTGGGATCTTCTGACTCGTTCATGTCTTTATATAAGACCTTCACAATAGTCTAGTATTTCCGTAAGGTTACCCAGACCGCATCTTCTCCAGCGTATTTGGTTGCTTCTATTGTTTTATTGATGTACGCTGTTGTCGTGCTTTCCAAACCTTCCAGCTTCTTCATATGTTCTTGACTAAGTGCAATGGTTGAATCGAAGTTCCTGATGGTCTGTTCGTCTCTCCAAATAGTATTCCTGTTCTGTAAATCTGCGGCATCATTTTGGAGTCTTGTCACCTGCGACAGGAGTGAGATTTGAGTTGCCACATCTGTAGTTCGTGCGATCTCGTCGGATTTGAGTCTAGACTCTTTTATCAGCTTCGAAACGCGTTTATTCCTATCTGTAATCTCAGACTCGAAGCTTCTTTTTTCATTTTTGGCTTTGTCAGTTTTCTGCTGTAAGCTTGTCATAGTGGGCAACATTGTCGGTATATGCTCAGGTAGAGTTCCAGGAGTCGCTGGCATTGTTTCTCGGCAAGTAAGACGTTCTGCTTCACAAAATTTGTTATCCAAGATAGGAATGAGAGGAGGTTCGAAGGTGTAGGTGGTTCGAAGGTATAGGTATTATCAGGATTATCTATCGAGATGTATTGACTATCTAAGGTGCGGTGTAATCCGAGGCCAAAGGAATTACAATCTTTGTGCGCGCTAGTCCCAATTAGGCTTAGCCTAATTGGGTACAGTCACGTGTATCCGTAACGCAGGTCCTCGATGCAATTGTCTGATGATGTGTTCCCATGTCACTTCTGATCAGCCAGGCTACTTGATCATCTGAGCCGTGACCTGCGTTCATTCCACGTTGTCTTGTGCTGCAATCGATGCGTGAATGATAATCTCACATGAAATGTGAGACTTGAGCAACATGATTTTCTCCTAAGGTTATATACCACGGCGTGTGCTGGTCTTCTCAATCAGGGACACTTGACATTCCCGTCACATATTCAGCATGGCAAGCTTTCTACCTGAGGCTTCGTCCCTTATGATATCCCCGAAACGAAAACGTGGAAGTGACTCCACAAGTTCAAGCTCTCCGGCATCTAAAGTCCTGCCTCAATTGTCAACAGAGATCAATCAACATGCTAAATCTGAGCCGAACGACACTGGTAGCCCTCGATCTGTTGTCGCCGGCAACTTACAACAGCTAGATCTCAGTGGTCCTTTGGTGCAGCGACTATCGTACAAAGATGCCGGTAGAGCAAGAAAACGGTTTGCGCAAGCTAGCCCTGAACCACAACTCGAAACACCTAGCCTGGGCAGTCTGCCCAAAAAGAGTTCACTGGCAGACCACAGCTCCATAATCACCTCTTTTCCAACTATACCTTTGGATTCTGAGCCTGGTAACGGATTCTGGGATCAAGAGAGCCCCACAAAATTCTCGAAACCACGAGCACGCAGTGTATCTCCGCCACTCGATGGTGATCCCGAGGAGAATTCCTTAACCTGGCACGAATCTGAAATCACGGGCCACAACCCAAAAGATCCCGAGGACGATGGATATGGAATCAATGGGATAGGATTCAAACCTACTGCTGCAATGGTCAGGTCCAGATCACAGAAAAGGAAGCAGCAAATTGCCGAATATCGAAGCAGGGAAGCGAGGGAAGCGAGACAGCGAAGGAGTGAGCGAAGACAGCATGAGAATGATGTTCCTGCCGAAGAAGTCGAAGGAGAAACTAGAAGGAAATCGAGAGTCAGATTTGACGAAGCTGTCACGGAAGAGGATTGAGAGTGGAGCACCTTTGTTGCTTTTTATGCATATATGGAATATATACCCCACGCTTATCATGAGATTGGATATCACAAGACACCATAGCCTTCTGGAAATACAACATGTTGACGCCGGCCAAATGCTTCAGACAACCGTAGGAAACAGTCTCACCAAAATTTGTAATTACTTAGATTTGTCCAGCTTCTTCTCCTTTCTTCCTCAGCCTGTCGAGCAGCAGCTGCGGCCTTCTCTCTGGCTCCTTTTTCTTCCTGTTTCTTTTTCTCCTGTAGTCTCTTCATACCGGCGACTGCTTGCGCCATACCGATCGCCTCCTGTCTTTTCCTATATTCACACCAGGTGTACATTCCTAGGGTTGTTGTCGAAAAGGCACCCACAGACCAATTAGCTGCCGACAGGAGATGTCGCATCCCTTTATCACATTGTCAGCGAGCGAAGATTTCTTGAACAAAGCTTGCATCTTATTAACCTTTGAGAATCCACATCAGACCACCGACTGATCCACCAGCACCAATCCCAACCAGCAGCGCATCTCTTGAGCAACCTCCTTTGTAAAACCTCTCGATATCCGTCTTGCCAAAGGTGAAAACATCTTTCCAAGTGTAGTCTGTGGGGCGACCCCCAGCGGTGTTGTATGTGCCACCAGGCATCGTGTTCACGGGCTGCTCTGGATTTCCAAAAGCATCCCATAATTTGCCGGCTTGAGTCTGTGTAAAGTCATGTTTGGGTTTGCGCCGTCCTGCTTGAGATCCTGATTCGGGAAGAGGATGTACACTGCTGTCTGCTGATGCGCCATTGTTATCGGGAGTGTTGCTGGCCATTACGGTGAGGTTTGCAGAATGAGCCTGTGGTACAATTTCAATTTTCGTCCAACAATGATGCGATCATTTGCTTGTGTCCGAGTACTGGCAAGGTTTTGGGGGTGCAGCGGGCACTAAACCTGCTAAGGATTTCAGAAGAACATGGGGGTGGGGCCCTACGCGTGCCCGACACCAATTGATTAATTGAAACGCGTGACGCGAGCTTTTTGCAGAGAGTATCTCTATCCGTGGGACCTATGTAACACTGCACAGTAGACCAATGTCAACATTGGATGCCACCACAAAAGTTTCCTGATTACCTATACAAGACCCATTGAGCCGAAACGAGATTTCACACAACGTATTGCAGAATCCACGGTTCAGATGTCCGACTACCCAATATGACTCTATGATACTCTTACTAGCGAATAGAGCTTCTCCCTTGTCTCTTTCACGCATACAACTTCGTCGGCCACGAAAATGCCTGTTCGAAAACCCGGGAAATATGGAAACAACTTCAGATCGAAACAGGCGTCTTTCAATCCCCGGAAGACGAAGACGGTTCAGTACTCGGCCTTGAGGTCTACCGAGGCGACTTCACAAGATGAGAAGATCCAGTCGGTACGGCTGGCCAACAGCATTGATGAAGTCATGGGCTTTCCCCGCTTCGAGGCGGGCAAGAAGAAAGTGGGATGGCTTTATAATATGCACAGCACGACGATAGAGGACCCAAAAGTGCCAGGAGGGAGAGCAGGGGTGGATTTCTACTTCATTGGAGACGATGGCGACAACTTTAAGGCCACTGTTGAACACGACCCATACTTCCTTGTTGCGGTGCGGAAAGGAAAAGAGACGGAAGTGGAGGAGTGGTCCAAAAGAATGTTTGAGGGCCTGGTCAAGAGTGTTTCGAGAGTCGATAAAGAAGATTTGCAGATGCCAAACCATCTTTTCGGCTACAGGAGAACATTCCTCAAACTTGCCTTCGTCAATGTTCCAGATCTTCTCAGCGTACGGAAAGTTATCATGCCTATTGCTGAAAAGAACAAGAGCAGCCTCAGCGCAATGGACACATACGCCGAAGTTGCCACCGCAAATGCAGGATTCGATATTTTTGACGAAGCACAGTACGACACGAAACGAAGTAATGGTATTTTAGATGCAAGCGATTTCATTGTTGATATCCGGGAATACGACGTTCCTTACCATGTTAGAGTGACGATTGATAAAGACTTACGGATCGGAAAGTGGTATGAAGTGGAAGCCAAACATGGCGTAATTTCGCTCAGCTGCATAGAAGAGCGACTACAAAGAGCAGACCCAGTGGTGCTGGCATTTGATATCGAGACAACAAAACTTCCTTTGAAATTCCCTGACGCCGTCATTGATCAGATAATGATGATTTCATACATGATTGACGGACTGGGGTTTCTAATCACCAATCGAGAGATCGTATCCGAAGACATCTCGGACTTTGAATATACGCCGAAGCCAGAGTACGAGGGACCTTTTCTGATATTCAACGAACCAGACGAAAAAGCGGTCATCGAGAGGTTCTTCTCGCACGTAAAAGAAGCTCGACCCACCGTCATTGCGACATATAACGGTGATTTTTTCGATTGGCCTTTCGTGGAGGCTCGTGCCAGTGTTCTCGGGATTGACATGTACGCCGAGATTGGATTCGGGAAAAATAGCGAAGACATCTACCAGAGCGACTACTGCGTCCATATGGATTGCTTCAGCTGGGTCAACCGGGACAGTTACCTTCCACAAGGTAGTCGAGGCTTAAAGGCAGTTACTGTTGCCAAGCTAGGCTATGATCCAGATGAACTTGACCCAGAACTCATGACCCCCTATGCCAGCGAACGACCACAAACTCTTGCAGAATACTCAGTGTCTGATGCTGTCGCGACATATTACCTATACATGAAATATGTGCATCCTTTCATTTTCTCCCTATGCACCATTATTCCCCTCAACCCTGACGATACCCTGAGGAAAGGCACGGGTACACTTTGCGAGATGTTACTCATGGTTCAAGCATATCAGAAGGAGATAGTGCTTCCAAATAAACATAAAGACCCAAGGGAAGCTTTCTGGGAGGGCCATCTTTTGGAATCAGAGACATATGTTGGCGGACATGTCGAAAGTATCGAGGCTGGCGTTTTCCGGGCAGACATACCCGTGAACTTCGCGATCGACCCTACGGCTATCGATGAGCTTGTGAATGATCTGGATCAAGCTCTGCAGTTTTGCATCACAGTTGAAGAGAAAAGGTCGTTAGATGACGTGACCAATTATGACGAAGTCAAAGGACAAATCACGGAAAAGTTATTGAACCTGAAGCAGACGCCACATCGGAATGAACGACCACTTATTTACCACTTGGATGTAGCCTCGATGTACCCGAACATCATGACAACAAATCGTCTTCAGCCGGATTCCATGGTCCAAGAGTCAGATTGCGCAGCCTGCGACTTCAATAGACCTGGAAAAACTTGCGACCGAAGACTGCCCTGGGCATGGAGAGGTGAGTTTCTTCCGGCGAAGCGTGACGAATATAACATGATCCGGCGGGCGGCAATGAACGAAACTTTCCCTGGGAAGACAAAGAAGAGCCCACCCAGAACCTGGGATGATCTAAGTCTTGATGAACAGGCAGCGGCCGTAAAGAAGCGGCTTCAGGAGTACTCCAAGAAGATTTACCACAAAATCCACGATGCTCGAACGATTGAGCGAGAGGCTATCATCTGCCAAAGGGAGAATCCATTTTACGTTAATACTGTCCGTGATTTTCGTGATCGCCGATATGATTTCAAGGGAAAGCAGAAGGTTTGGAAGGGGAAAACAGAAGCTCTCAAGTCCTCGGGGGCATCTGCTGTCGAGGTTGAAGAGGCAAAGAAAATGGTAGTTCTCTTTGACTCGCTTCAGTTGGCTCACAAAGTCATTCTCAACAGCTTTTACGGCTATGTTATGAGGAAAGGATCAAGATGGTATTCTATGGAAATGGCAGGTGTCACATGTCTCACAGGTGCACATATCATCCAGATGGCTCGCGAGCTTGTTGAACGCATTGGCCGACCTCTGGAACTTGATACAGATGGTATTTGGTGTATGCTTCCGGCGACATTCCCAGAGAATGTGGCTTTCACCCTCAAAAATGGAAAGAAAATGGCAGTATCCTACCCTTGCATTATGTTGAATCATCTTGTTCACAGCAGATTCACCAATCATCAATACCAGACTCTGACCGACCCAAAGACATTCAAATATGAAACGACAAGCGATAATTCCATCTTCTTCGAAGTGGACGGGCCATATAAAGCCATGATCCTACCTACGTCCAAAGAAGAAGATAAGAATTTGAAAAAGCGCTATGCTGTCTTCAACCACGATGGCAGTCTTGCGGAATTGAAGGGATTCGAAGTCAAGCGTCGTGGCGAACTCAAGCTTATAAAGATCTTTCAGACACAGATTTTCAAGTTCTTCCTAGAAGGCACTACCCTGGCAGAGACCTACGGGGCTGTTGCAAAGGTAGCCAACAGGTGGCTGGATGTCCTTCATTCTCATGGTTCAACTCTGGCAGACGAAGAATTGATTGACCTTATTTGTGAGAACAAGAGTATGAGTAAAACCTTGGAAGAGTATGGAAGTCAAAAGTCTACATCAATCACAACCGCAAAACGTCTTGCGGATTTCCTCGGTGAAGGCATGATCAAGGACAAGGGCTTGAACTGTAAATACATCATCTCTTCAAAGCCCAGGAACAGTCCAGTCACTGAGAGAGCCATTCCCGTTGCGATATTCTCCGCCGAAGAGACCATCAAACGCTTCTTCCTCAAGAAATGGCTGAAGGAAGACCCTGGAGATATGGATCTACGTACAGTTCTCGACTGGGACTACTACCTTGAACGTCTGGGGTCAGTCATTCAAAAGTTGATTACCATTCCTGCCGCTTTGCAGAAGGTTCGAAATCCTGTTCCTCGTGTAGCTCATCCAGATTGGCTACAAAGACGTATCAACATCAAGGATGACAGGTTCAAGCAAAAGAAGATGACCGATTTGTTCGAGAAGCAACCGTTTAGCGAGGTACCAATCAATGCTTTGGACCATAGATTACCAGCGGCTGGGGATATCGAAGATGCCCTCGCTTCCCAATTGAAGTCGAAAACGTTAGCTACTCCGAAGGCTAATTTGAAGCGAAAAACAATTGAACCGGCTGCAGCGCAAATAGATCCATTCGCTTCGCTGCCTGCTAAAATGCCCTCTATCGAGGACGACTACAGCGCCTGGCTTCAGTATCAAAAGCAGAAATGGAAGATCCAGAAACAAGCTCGTGCTAGAAGACGGCAATTGTTTGGTGAACGGATCAATGCAGCACAAGATCCTCTCAGCAACTTCTTCCGTAATCAAGCAGAGATGCTCTTTGTCAACACATGGCAGATACTGCAGTTCAGAGAAACGGACATGCCTGGTGAAGTTAGAGCATTTGTTCTGATTGGCCGAAAGATCCATGCATTGACTATCAGGGTACCTCGACAACTATACCTTAACCTGAAGGACAGGGAATTACCAGACGTTGAGGTTCCTGGATGCTCTGTCGAAAAGGTTAACCATACGCTTCCGAATGGACATCCTTCGGTCCACCTCTTCCGATTGTCGATGTCTGAAGAGACTTTCATTCAGGAATCGGAGAAAGTCTCACAGCTTTGTAATCATCCTTCTGTTGAGGGTGTCTATGAGAAACAAGTGCCGTTAAATGTACGCGCTTTGCTGAAACTCGGAAGCTTATGTTCTTTCGACGAGAGCCAAAAGGGTGTTCTTGGAAAAGGGTTAGAGCACGGCTTCGAGCTGGAGACCCTGGTTCGAAGTTCGTCTCAAGACCCATATTTGTTGGATCCCGACATGACCTATTTATTCCTCTACCATGTTGTCGCAGGTGATCGCCAGGTCTTTGCATTGTTCTCGACCGGTAAGAATGAAGCACATATCATTATACTCAACCGAACGAGAGATACCCAAGGGTTACCAAATGTTGATAAGCTATATGTGGACCAAATAGAACGCAAGATGGAAGAAGGAGCTGGAGAAGGATGGCAGGATGTCTTTCAGTATCAAGACAAGATTAAATTCAAAACTACACAAGTGACAACAAAGAGAAAGGCCCATCTCGAAATTGGCGATCTTGTGAAGAAATGGAGAAACGACGAGGTAAAACCACTGATGCTCGTGCTTCAATCAACCCAGCGGCGTCAAGTTGTACACGACGTGCCTATCCTTAAGGAGATGCCAATTCTTCCATTAGCTTCAGAATTGACGGACACCCATCTCCCTCCACTTGGCTGGCAATCTTATCTTGCTAAACGAATTGTCTCTCACTATCTCACTCTAGGTTCGTGGATCTCGCATTTGACTGGACTTGCACGGTATGGAGACATTCCGATCTGCAATCTGGAACACGACGACGCAAAGTTTCTGGTTGATGTCGCATATGCTAGAAGGTTGCAACGGAGCAATGTTGTCTTGTGGTGGTCCTCAAACCCACGGCCAGATCATGCCGGGCATGAAAAGGACGATGTCATTGGGCCATTGGAGACCGTGGAAATGCCTGCCATCAACAACCCGGGTGCATTCGCATCTGTTTGCGTTGAGTTAGAAGTTCGCAACTTGACAATCAACACTATTCTCACCTCATCTCTAATCAACGAACTGGAAGGTAGTGACTCAATCGCCTTTAATCCAGCGGAACAAGGTGATGGCCCAAGTGACGGAACAGGCGTACTCTCTTCTGACAAAGCCTTTGCGAATGCCGGTGTCATGGTCCTCAGAGATATGGTCAAATCATGGTGGGCCGAAGCATGCAAAGGCAATGCCATGGCCGATGTCATGGTCCAACACCTGGTCCGTTGGGTTGAAAGTCCTAGCTCTTTTCTCTACGACAGATCATTATGTTACTATGTGCAAATGATGTCCCGAAAAGCCTTTCAACAGCTCATGACAGATTTCAAACGAGTTGGGTCGCATGTCGTGTATGCAAGCCCGTCTCGTCTTCTTCTTCAGACCACGAAGACTGAAGTCGGCAATGCCTATGCCTACAGCCAGTACATCTTGAAGTCAATTCAGCAAAAACCGCTGTTCCATTTCCTCGACCTAGAAATCAAAGAATACTGGGACTATCTAGTCTGGTATGACCCGCACAACTATGGCGGCAAAGGCTGTTCCGAAGTCACCGAAGCGACCAATCCTTCAAACCTTGAGACTATCATGCACTGGCAACTAAGTCAATTCCTTCCCGTACCCATGCAGGAAATATTCAACGACTGGATTGTCGAATACATTGAGCTGATGCACAATTTGAAACGACCCCAAGAAACGACAGATCCGGCACAAGATCCATCCGCTTCACCACCTCGCTCAACTCAACTCCCAACCTCAACATTCATCTCCCTGACCAAAGACGTAGACAGCCAATCCACAACCCCGACCTCGATCCTCACCGAAACATTCTCCAAACCCCTCAAACGTCAAATCCAAGCCCTCATCCGTCGTCAACGCGAAGAACTCCTTCACCCGGAACTCGCTTCCGACTGGTCATTCCCCAACCACCTTCCGGGCGGCACCCTATCCACCCAATCCTCTCCCTCCTCCTCCTCCTCCAGCAACAAGCACACCCATCAACCCAACCCCGTCCTCGAACTGGTCAAATCGCTCTGCCAAGTCCTCTCCCTCTCCCCCCACATACAACTCGAAACCCGACTCCTCCGTTCCGACCTGCTTTCACTCTTCGAAGTCCGCGAATTCAGCGCCCAAGCCCGTTTCACCCAACCCTCCTCCTCTCTGCTTGTGCACTGGACGTGCGAAACATGCACTCAATCCCGAGACCTCGATCTCTGTCGCGACGAAGACCTAATCCCCCACCCTCCTCCTCCTCCACCCCCCTCCTCCACCAACAATCCACACCCCGACCCCAGCGACCTTCAAAAACCCTTCCACTGCCAAACCTGCCAAACCCCGATCCCCCGTCTCGCGATCGAAGAATCCCTGATCTCCCAATTCCAAGCCCTACTGTTGCAATGGATCACACAGGATATCCGATGCGTGAAATGCCGAGGTCTGCAGAGCGAAGGAACCGGGGGGTTCATGGAACATTGTGGTTGCGGTGGAAATTGGGCGCAAAGTGTTGATCAAGCGAAATTGAGGGAGAGGGTTAGAGTTTTGAAAAGAGTGGCTAGAGCGTATGGATTTAGAATGTTGGAACGTGTTTGTCGACACGTTTGAAAATAGATGGATATTTCATATCAACGAATGAATTTCATCGACGGATGGGTTAGGTTTAGGTTAGGTTAGGTCAGGGGTTATCTGTAGTACTGTAATTACTGTATAGGATCCACGGTGAAAGGATTCCATGCATGCATGAATGATACTTACTGTATGGTATTTGTTCTTTTCCTTTCTTTGCTTTGCTTTGCTTTTCTGGCGTTCATACGGTTTATATTTATATTTGCATTTGCATCTGCATATACAACTACAACTAGAACTAAAATCACGATTACATTTACATTTGTATTTATACTTACACTTTGTTTCTCATCATAGTCGATTTGAATTCGATTTGATTGGAAAGGATCGTGATTGCTTTATCCTATCATGTGTGTATATTGTACGTTATTTCATAGCCATACTTCTGATCGTCCTTTCGGTTCCCCTTTAATGTAGCAGAAGGGCGGATGTTACCTGTTACTTTTCGTGGCTTGCCATAATCCCGTCACTGTCTCTTTTACCTTCCTCTCTTGCTCTCGTATCTGTTCCACCGTTTGACCTCTAGCATTCCCCCTGCTGTCGATTTCCATTGCATCGGTTGAGCCTGTGGCGTCGCCCTGATCGGTTCCATCGCCGTTTTCGCTCATGACCTTGCTTCCTTCAACGTGTTCGGCTTTGGGTTTCGGGTCTACGCTCATCGCTCCGTCCATCATCATAAGGCCACCGCCCTCTCTTAACTTGTTAATTGCTCTTACGGTGTCGATGGCTTTGTGGAGTGTTCTTCGGGCGTTGAAGTTCTTTTTCACCGTGGGAAGGAGATCTTCTTTTTCTCCTTTTTGTTTGACGCCGGGAGCATCTGGGTGGAGTTGGTTGATCCATGGATGTTGAAGAGCTTCATGGGATGTCATTCTTTGGGTTGGGTTGATGGTTAAGCAACGTTTGATGAAGTCTCGGGCAGTCATGGAGACGCCACGCCAGTATTCAATCGGGGTGAAGGAGTAGTCGGCAGCGAGGATGGCCTGCATCTCCTCGAGGTTCGAATCTCGATCAAAGGGTGTGTATCCGCAAAGAAGGAAATAAGTGATGACACCGATTGCCCAAATATCACTACGAGAGGCGGTCCGTCAGCAACATGGTTGCGTGCACTTATAATGAGCATATTAGGGTGTATCAACTCACACCGGCTTTCCGTGTCCAGTCTTTTTAAAGATCTCGGGAGCCATATATCCCGGCGTCCCACAAGTTGTCGTCAAGACATGAAATTGTTCTTCATCCATTATCCTCGATAGCCCAAAATCCGCTATCAGTAAGTCTGCGTTATCTTCCGGCGTTCTGAATAGAAGGTTTTCTGGCTTGAGATCTCGATGAACGATGCCATGATCATGAAGGTATGCGACCGCTGATAGCGTGGCGCGAATGAGGTCAGCAGCGTCAGATTCGTAGTAAGAACCCTTTCGACAGATTCGGTCGAACAGCTCGCCTCCGAGCGCAAGGTCTGTTACGAGATAAACTGGTACTAGTTAGTGCACACGGAAAACATACTATCGGCTAACCCGCGGTAGTATACATACGATTGTTCATTGTCTCGAAATAATCCACCAGGGTGAGGATGTTTTGGTGACCCATTGATACTCTCTTCAGGACCGCTATCTCATTTCGGACCTAATCAAGTAGATTCATTGGCTTCAATGTCTCGAAACGCGATGCTGTACAAGCAAACACGGCAAAAGGCCAGTACGAACCATGTGTTCTCTCCCCGCCATTAGGCGCTTATTTATAACCTTCGCAGCATAATATCTTCCTGTATCGATATGAACGCATTCCTTGACGACCGAATACGAACCGGCGCCCAAAGTCTTGCCAGTCTTGTAGCGACAAGGCTGTACCTGAGGCCGTTGTTGAGCGGACATCTTGGTGACAGCATCAACTGCGTATCTTTGTTTCTGTTGTCCCCAAGGCTTGGATAAGGTCCAATGTCGCAGGCGCGGATGAATCCAGGGATTGTTTGCTAGTTGTTGCTTGGGATTTGGATGATAAGCTCGGTGGTATGAATATGTGAAATAAATAAATATCCTGGGCCTAGAAGAGATGATCGTTGATCACGAGATTGTGGAGGGGTTTGCGTCAGATTTCATCGAGATACAGTAGCATTGGCATGGCATGGATGAGAATTATGTGGAGGTGATACTGACTGTAATTACTGTAGTGTACAGTAGAGCAACTGGTGGCCGCGGGAGTTGCCAATGTGGGGTGGTTTCCTTGCCGTTGGGCTTATCGCATATCAAACCACTGCAATTAAAATACATAGTAAAAATACTCGGTTCTGGGCATGACATAAACCGGGATATCGTCTGCACTCAAAGCACTGTACTGTACTTGCTTAGAAGACCTAATTAACTAGAATGTGAATGTCTAAGTACAATACTACGGTAATTATGGGGAGGAAAATTAAAAATAAATAAAGTTGGATGGTTCAGTGTCTTCATCATTACTGAATATCCAGCTTTGATGCTGAAACAGATTGGTCTCGATCTAATTAATTAACCAATTCTTGATTTTGATTTGCTGCTACTGTCTCGTGCATCATGAAACCGCCTGCCCACCAAAGCCCCTTGCTACCTTTTTGGCTCTACCTTCCCTTCTTGCATGATTACCACCACCTCGCTGTTCCTTTCTACGTCTTGCTGCCTGTGTTGATGTATCCCCGGAAGGGCCAGCAGTACTTCCACCGCGCCCTTGACCTCGTCCACGACTTCTCCCACCTCGGCTTCTTGCACTTCCTCTGCTTGGCACATCGCTCCCTTCACCGCTCTCTTCGTCTTCTTCTCCTGCGCGCCATGATGTCCTTT
The DNA here is from genome assembly GCA_001006345.1 of Phaeomoniella chlamydospora. Classification (NCBI taxonomy): domain Eukaryota; kingdom Fungi; phylum Ascomycota; class Eurotiomycetes; order Phaeomoniellales; family Phaeomoniellaceae; genus Phaeomoniella; species Phaeomoniella chlamydospora. Next base: position 6,179 of record LCWF01000180.1, on the reverse strand, counting down.
CAATTCGAGGTTGTCCGCCTGTGAATCCACCCGTAGCACTACCATATTTGTTCTCGAGGGTTCTCCGTCGGTCGGCATCCCGTGTCAACATGACCGCCCATCCTTCTATCATCTCGTCTGTCCAATCCTGACCTGTGGCTTGGCTCAAGTCTCTCTTGATCTGTCCCCGTACCTGTCCCAGCCGTGATTTTGTGTCACGGGCAAAGGCACTTGAATTATCTGTCCATAAGCGATACAGGATCTCGTCTGCCTTGTGAGATGCTGTTCGTTGCTCTTTCTTGGCTGGCAAAGCCTCTGCATCGTCCATTCCTGGTATCGTCGAATCAACCGTTCCACCCACATCAGCCACATCATAGGTATCGTCTCGTTCGTCCTCGTCTGCATCAAAAACTGCGAGTGCAGAAAGAATGGCGGCCTTGTGTTTTGACCGCTCGGAAGCTGGCTGACCTCCAGGTGCTAGCCCTTCAGACTTAGGTAATTTGCCGTAGTGTACCTGTGAGGTAGAGATGCGTAGATTGGCGAAGTCATCGTTATCGAACGCGTTCTTTCGTTCAGGTATTGGAGAGATAGCAGTCGTCAATGTAGAGGGCTGTGGTTTAGCATCGGCATCGGTAAGATGCGGTGGCAAAGTAGCAGGCTCGAGGAGTGCTGCTGTAACCCTTTCAACGTCGTTCTTATAATGATCGAGCAGGCGAAGTAAATATGCAGGCGTTGCATCCGGGAACAATTCTAGAAGAGTCGATACTTGCTCCATAGCGTGCATATGCATCTCATGATCCTCTTCGCCAGACCCATCTGCTCGACCTTTGCCTTTTGAAGGCTTTCGGATGCGCCGTCTTGGAGGTTGATGCAAGTTCGACATTTGTTGCTGGTATACTAGAAGTGAGGTAAGAATCGACTGTCCTCTGGCATGATGTGAACCTGTCGATTCGGAAAAGAATGATTTCAGGAGTTGCAGGAAAGAAGTTGAGCACACTAGTGCTGAAAGTATTGTCTGTGTTCGTGAAGGTGTGATGACTTTGGATTTAGTGATTGGAACATCAACACATACGCTTTTCAGATTGAAGAGCTGGTCCAGCAATAACGATGTTTGAGGCGGTTCCGTCCGCATCAATGCACGCAAGCATACGAACATAACCTCTATTGTTAATTTTTGTTCATGCTCATTATCCTCCTGCATACTTTTGGAATACTCTGCGACCAAGGCGTCTAGATAGTCGTCCCCAGTCATGAAGATCGAACCCACGGTCGGAAACTCCTGTACAACGCTGATCGTGTGCCGAAAACTAGCCAATACCTCTTCTGCAGCAGGGTTTTTTGACGACAGAAGCTTCAACTGTCTCGTTTTTTCCTGATCAGCCGCGGCACCTATGCTTGAAGCTGAGAGACCCCATGCTTCCGCAGAGACTACCTTCAACACAGAAGCTGATTGATATGCCGCACAAAAGCTTGCTAAAAAGGAGAATAGACCACCGGGGATCATATCAATGACTTCAGGGTCCAGTTCAATAAGGCATAGAAATCTTCGGGCATAATTAAAGCAGAATTGACGCAGCGTGCGCTCCTTGCCAGAAAGGCCTATTGGGGATGGGGTATTGGCATGAAAGAATGAGACCAAGAAGTCAAAAGCGGTGCTTGAGGTCGATATAAAATCAGAATCTGCAAGCCTCAAGCGGTATTGTAGATTCAAGGTCCAGGCCTTGACACATGCCTCCCAGTCGGGGTCTGAGAGTACCTTTCTCACTTGCGGAGGAGGGTATGAGGCAAGCGGCGGTAGCTGAGCCGTGATACTTGCCATTGATCGCAAGTTTATTCGCTCGAAAGAGCGAGGCTAATCCTAGGGACTCCTCTGATAACCGCCCAGGAATTTTGATGAGTAGAACCAAGAGCGAAAGTTTTGAAATGCTACACAAACTGAAAGTCATCATCATCATGACTCTTGCACGTATTCCCATATCACGTGACCTAAGGAAATTCCGCCCCACGAACGCCAAGATTTTCAACCCACAGTTCGAACATTTTGTTAAAAGTGCCAATCGCACAAGTCGCATCGCAACCCTCCTACTCTTACTTCTTCAACCAGCCTTTCATCACTTTACCGAACCACCGACGTTCAGGTCTTGATTGGCGCTTTTCGCTCTCTTAGAAAAAGAAACTGTACGTCTTCCGCCATTGCGCGGTATATACAGTCGAACTGACGATTTGACGGAACAGAAAGAAAAAGTCTTCCCGACAACCAAACATCCACACTCAGTCAAGATGTCTTTCCAAAAGCCAGAGAAGGATTTCGCTGAGGGCCCAGTAAGTTTTCAGCCCGACAGCGCTTCCTAAAACCCAAAGAGCGCAATCCTATATCATTCGGGAAAAAAATCTAATCGCCTGCAATAGAAAACCCACAAGATCCGTATCACCCTAACTTCCCGCAAGGTTCAATCTCTTGAGAAGGTGTGCACCGAACTCATCGACCGAGCCAAGACCAAGAACCTCCGCGTCAAGGGTCCCGTCCGTCTGCCAACCAAGACCCTCAAGGTCACCACCCGAAAGACACCCTGTGGTGAGGGCTCCAAGACCTGGGATATGTACGAGATGAGAATTCACAAGCGATTGATCGACCTTAACGCCCCAACCGAGGTTGTTAAGCAGATCATCATCAACATCGAGGCCGGTGTTGAGGTTGAGGTCACCATTGCTGCTTAAGTGAAAGCGATGGCTGATCGAGGATGGATGTCTTTTGAAGGGGCATCGGGAGCAAGAGAGTGGACAATGTGGTGGTATCTAGGTCAGGTTTTGACCTTCATGGTCACAAATAAGGCTACATAGAATACAAATCTGAATTGCCACCAATGCTGTTTTTCCGCTGATGATACTGGATATCCATGACGATAACGATGTCAGACCCTCCCAGAAGACCGTTAATGCCATCACAACATTTTGCTCCAGGCCGTGTGTCTATACCCAAGCCTCAGTTCCAACGCCTTTAGAAGTCAAATATCCCCCATTCCAATTTCGGCGGTACCAGCGGCATCGGTTTTCCTGGTTCGAAATCCCCATGTTCGTAGAAGTATTTCCACGCATTGACCACCTCATCAGTATACTTGGAATCCTCGACTGCAACTTCCTCGGCTTTAATGGGAGGCTGCCCATCTGGAAAAAAGATACGTTCTGGTCCTTTGCCATCAGGTCGCTCGTAGCATGGCTTATCCTCTTTATTGTAGGTAACTTTCTGGCCACGAAAGGTGGTGAGAATGTTCTTGGGGCGTCTAGTGTTTGGATCTGTGATAGTAATAGTTGCGGAAGGAACTTGAGGAAGAGTCTGGGTTATGATAACAGCTTGAGTGGGTTTCGAGGTGAGGGGATGTGGTTGACCAGTGGTAGTCTTTGGGATATTGACAGTGGACGGTTGAGTAACCGACGGAGTAGTCGATGATTGAGCTTGTTGTCCAAATATACTTGGGGCAGAGGATGGCGCTGAAGGGGCACTGAATGGCGATGCCGTCGATGGTTTGGCGGCAAATGGATTTCCAGCCGCGGCTGGCTGACCGAAGGGATTTGCTGCAGCTGCAGGGCTCTGAGTCTGGGGCGCTGGTGATGGCTGACCGAAAGCAGGCTGACCGAAACTTGTTGGCTGAGATGGTCTCCCGAACGATTTAATAGAGCTACCTGCAGGCTGGCCAAGTCCAGAAGCTGGGGCCTGTGGTTGACCAAACCCAGACGATGGTGCCGATGGTTGACCGAAGGCTGGTGCCGATGGTTGACCGAAGGCTGGTGCGGAAGGCTGTCCGAACGCTGAAGGTGCAGAAGGAGCGCCGAAGCTTGGCTGGCCAAACCCAGACGATTGTGCAGGCTGGCCAAATCCTGCTTGGCCAGTTGATGTTTGGGGTGGCTGACCAAAAGCTGGTTTGCCGAAGCCAGATGGTTGGCCGAATCCAGTAATCTGCTGAGGCTGTGCAGGCTGGCCAAATGCCGTTGGTTGGGAAACATTTGATGGTTGGCCGAATGCTGGTTGGGTAGTAGTTGATGGCTGACCGAACGCTGGCTGTCCGAGTCCACTTGGCTGAGAAGGCTTCCCAAAAGCTGGAGCTCCAAAAGAGGGTTGACCAAACCCGACTGATGGCTGCCCAAATGCAGACGGTGTAGAAGGCTTTGCGAACGGATTTGAGCCTGCTGTGGCGTTATTATTGTCGGCGAGACTACCACTCCCAAAGCCTCCAGAGGATGAGTTCTGCTTCGCGAGTTCCTCCTTTACCAAGTCGACATTTCGGCTACCATCCATTTTGCAGAGGTCCATTCTATTTGGATGCTTTTTTTCTGCCTCCTCCCAGAACTTTGGGACATTATCAATGTTATTGAGCACATCTTGCATTGCTCTTTCAGCTTTCGCCCAGAGATCGCTGGCTTCATTACCAGCCTGTTGCTGATTACCACTTGAAGCTAGCTCGTAAAACCGTAAACGAAGCTCCTCGAAGCTCAATTCGTTACCTTCAAGTAATGATGCCGGAACATCTCTTCCGTAGGTCGATAAGATCCATTGTGGCCGACCTTTGCCTGCTGTGAAGTCATCTTTGACGTCCTGGATTTTATTGCCATAGCTACATGCAACTTAGTGTTGTTCATAGACGGTTGTCCTTTGAAGATTGTGCTTACGGTGTTGATTGTTTTTGGCCTTGGCCTAGGAAGGGGTCAGCCGGTATTCTCGTTACCAAGTCAAACTCTCGACGGAAATATATGTTTGGACAACATAGGAAGTGGAAAACATGACGTATGGAGAAAACAATGAACAACATGCAACCAGGAAGATGGCTCACGCAGAGATGTCCGTCTTTTTGGAGTGTAATCATCACCGTAGTCCAACGAGGCTGGATGAACAGCATATCTGCTATCGTAAAGCCCACCTCTCCGCATATTTGTGACCACCGAGGAGCAGAAAGAATGATGATAGCACAGAGATCCAATCAGAGAAAGCGGATGATGCGTGATGAACTTGAAACACGAATCGAGATGCACGCAGGTGAGAGTTCTTGGGGGATGGGACAAATGAAGAACAACGGGGGTCATAGAAAGATTGGGTAGCGACCCCGTCAGAGCAACGAATTCGATCACACCCAGGGCACAACGCAGGACTTTTCATTCTCATTTATATTTATATAAAGAAGGAGAAGATTTGAAACTCACCTCCAAAACGAGCACTGCCTGACCTTGGTGGACCAGGATCATTTGGACGCCCACCACCTGGATGCTGATTATAACATCGATCTGGTAGTCACGAATGTCAGTTTCATCTGAGCGTGAGACCGGTCGACCTGGAGGCATCTAGGATGGCATTGTGAATGGGACTGTCTTCCGCTGCATCAGGTATGCGAAGAATAGAAACATCGATCTGCCGATGGGTGGGAGGCTGCAATCAACGAGCCAAATCCTTCATCCAAAACAGGACTCTCCAATACCAGCAAATATTAATTGATACAGTACGTACCTCCATACCGACATCTTCCTGCCTGATAATGTGTGCAGATCGGCATCTTCACCGAGACCCCGTTTTCTTCACCAGCAGTGGCTTGTAAAATTCCAAGACAAGACTGCCATCGGACCCTTTTCTAATAAACGCTATCGAAGGTTTCAATGCTTTGCAACCGCCGTTCGTGTTTACATATAACTATGTTCGGATTGTATTGTTGTTAGTGGTCGTTTGGAAAATGCTAGGCCGTGCACATCTGGCTTGCTGCGATAATTAATTAATATAGAGTTGTCTGTCTTGAACATGGTAACTACGGGCTAGGTAATTTAACGCGGAAATTGTGACCGCGGCTAAACACATTCGAGTCAGACAATCATTGAGACTAGTCCTAATTAGTGGTCACTTTCGGGCTTGCCATCATCTGTTGAAATACACATACATAGTAGTAGCAAATAACCCAGGATATGGGTCAACTTGCTCCGCAGTTGAATAATACTGCACAGTAACGTACTGTCACCAAATACAGGTAACGTAGCTGATAACCAGGTGTAAATATATACTACTATATACAGATAAATCTCTCTATAACGAACCAATTCGGGCAGGCAATTGTGTTCGTTATCGTGAGAGTTCAGTATAGTAGATATACTCCTATCTAACCCCTAAACCAATTATCTATTATACCCTACTTTAATAAGACTCTATATAAGACTATAAAATATTA